>JAPVLO010000016.1:600000-817500 GCA_027257055.1 Cephalopachus bancanus | reverse complement strand
CAGATTTTTTAATTGCCAAATAATCATAGCCTTTTAATCCACAACATCGGCTGATTTTCTGGTTTGCATATTTTGTAATGTAAATAAATATGTAAAAATTAGAGAGTGTTTTAAAATAGATGCTTATTTTTAAATGAAAATGATCGTGGTTGAAAACCTTTCCAAGAATATAATTAAGGTTCAATATCTTATTATATTCATCTTTTGTTAGAAATTATAACTAATTATTCATTTTTAAAAGTAAGCACTATTCAAGACTAGTTGAGCATTTTGGGCCTCTGGCACATCTAACTGAAGTGATTCCAACTTTTTAAAAAAGAATTTTCTTCCTTGCCTTAAGTTGCAGGGACAATTTATTCCATAGAACTTACTAGAAGCTTTGCAAGTCCACTGACACTTAAGATTTCTGGTTCTTCATAAAGCCAATTAGCTGATAATGAAGTTTCTGCACATTTTCTTCAAATTAAGAATTTTTTAGATGTACTAGCAACATCTGTGTGTATTTATCTTTGAGAATAATCGCTATGTAATTATTTCTAAAAGGCATGCATTATTACAATGCTTTATGTCATAATTGAAGGAACTCCTCTATCCCATCTAAACCAGTAATTTTCAGTCATTACCCCAAAGGTGTTTATTTTGTCTTCTCTATTTCTCAAAAATATAGGACGTATGTTTTAATTTCTTTGATTTGTAATATTGTTGAAGGGTATATACTGATTTATTAGATTTTATATTTAGTCCATTATTATACCAGAGTTTGCATAAATTTAATGTATATAATAACAATAGTGGCATATTTAGGAGTCAACATTAAATAAAACACACACCATCTTTTAAAACAATTGGATAATTATTTTTGTAATTTTTTAAATGCCCATTATAGTTTTAATAAGAATTTGTAAACATTCCCATTTCTTATTGCCTCAGGCAATAGTTTTGATTGTTTCTTAATTATTTAAAAATATTTAGGGAGGCTTAAATTAGGACATTTATAAAGTGCCAAATATGAGCATTTTGTCGGAGTTCGATAGATGAGAGCTGTCGCTATACAACTTTTATTAAGGAGAAGAGGATGCATATCTAGTGTATTTTCCTATAAGAGAAAAACCCAGGTATAAAGAACATACCTTGGTAACATCTTTATTTTTCTTTGGCTCTAGCAGTCTTTAGCTGTAATCCATTATGCCTCTTCTTTAGACACTGATTGTAAAAACAAACACAATATCTTTCCTCCAAGACATAGTTGCTTATCATACAGAATTATATCCATGGAAAAGACTTTAAGAAATGACGAGCTCAACTATTGCAATAGAGTTGAAACTCTATATTGCCCAGGGCAGACACACTGGGTCATTTTCTAACCATTGAAAGTATGGGTACAAAAATAAATATACACACGCAGTGTTCCTTCTTTTACTAACTGCACGCTGCACCTGTGCACACATAGATCTGATGACATCTGCTAACATAATAAATCTCAAGTGGTTTGTGGTGTCATCAAAAACCTGAGAAGCTGGTATGGCTCACAGCCTTACCAACCCCAGGCTATGGGCTTGTTAAATTTCACAGGCTAAATAGAGACAGACTCAGACTTATTCCATGCACCAACCAGAGGTTTTCAAGAGCAGGTTAAAGTGGTTTACAAAAAAAAAAGCCTGTAGTTATGACTCAATATGTGAAAAATCTACTCTGATTCATCAGTGGTAAATCCAGGATGACTCCTATCTTCAAAAAATAATTTTATTGCAATTATTATGCATTCTCAATTTGAAATATCAACCATTTCTTAGTCTGCTTATGTTTTTAAGACTTACTTTAAAAAACTGTGAGCAATTAATCTTCCTATCTTGCTTACTCACACTTGTGTATAATTTTAGAATTTCAACCATCAAAATGCCCATAAAAAGAAAACAATACATTGGAATCCATTTTGGCAGTCATGATGACAAAATTGAGCAAAGAAAAAGCAAGTGTTTCCCCCCAAATTTTCAGGATATTTCATGCCATATGTAAGATTTCTGGAACAACAGAATTACTAAGGTATTTTTTTTTAAACCATTTTCAAAAAACAGAGGCATCTGGCAATCCAGAAATTAGTGAGGCAACAGGCTGCAAGAAAGCGCTAGACAGTCTACTGATCCTTCGGTACAGTCCTGGCAAAAGACCATGCTGCCTTTTGCTCAGTGGGCCACTTTCAAGACACTTTCCAAGAAAGTCACTGTCAAGTCCTATACATTCAAATCCTCTAGCCAGTTGTCCCCAGTGTCACAGATTCCTGTTGGCATATCTAGAACATGTTGATATCACTGCAAGCTGCCCATTACTTAAAAAAGATCAATAACCATATTTTGTGTCTTTATTTCTTAAGTAAGAAATCCTACATGTAGCCCAGGGAGCAGAGGAAGGAGTCATTTCTGCTACAAACATGCATTGCATATTAATTGCACGTTAGCACGGCTCTGGACCTTCAGCTAGTGGTACTATACAAGGATGGATAGGTTTGTGGTTTTTTTTAAGATCTCTGCATTTATGATACAAAGGCCTTCTATTCCTTTGTGCTAATATTTTCCTCCAAATTTGTTTAGAAAAAAGTAACCTTCCCATGGGGTATTTTGAAAACTTTCAAATAAACACACTAAATAAAGACCTGTGGTTTTCTGCTCACTTTGCAGGCCGTTGATGTGGGCTTGTAGAATGAAAACAGTGTTAATAGAAACCAAAGGAAAATGTAATTAGGGACGATAAGTCAGCAGCCCCTCCCAGCCCACTTCACCCACTAAAACAAAACCAAACCAAACCCTCGTATAATATAATCAGAAGCCAAACTAACAATGTTGGGAAACTTTTGATGCTACTTTGCTTCTTGCATGGCAAATATTTTTATAAACAGCAGAATAAAAGAAAGAGGAGCAGTGTCAAGTGAGAAATCCAGGCACGTTGGGTTGACCTAGCCTGTAGCCAGATCTACCTACTTTTACCGACTTTTTGTTCAAGGATGGTTGGCAAGCAAATACAGAGGTCATGGTACAAATACAAGTTTCAAGAATACAAGGACTATCGCTCCTTCCTTTTTCTCTTCATATCTGGCACCATCTGAGCTGCCCTCAATATTTCTTTTACCATTATCTTTTAATTATTTTATTGTTGTACAGACAATAGTAGAGACACTTTAAGTGAATAATTAGTAAGATAAAAAGGACATCAAGACATCGAGTCACAGTCCTGTCACCTAAAAAAATTTGTTTGCATATATTTTGATCTGGCGTTTGCTTATGTATATATACACCACGTGCATGGTTGTGATCTTGAGGGAGATGGAATCTCGTTCTGTAACTTTTCCATTTAACTTTCTGTTTACATTGTTGATATTAGTGAACGGTCCCAAAACTGTGACATTGGTCACAAATGATCACAAAATTGTAAAATCGTTCAAAGCGCCTTTTGAGACCTCTAGAGCAGAGATTAAGAAACAAAACTGGCGACGTCTTTTGTTTTTCCTCCTAGGTATTTGGTGTTGAGATTTGCTGTTAACATTTAAAAATTGGGATATGTTGCTTAAAGATCTAGATCGTCTGCTTCTCTTGAGACAGTGGAAAGTGAGCCTTTTTGGGCAAATGCTGCCCATAACACCAAGAGATGGGGGCGGGGCAGGGCTCCTCCTCAGGTGGGGCTTGGTCTCTGCAGTGTGTGTGTGTGTGTGTGTGTGTGTGTGTGTGCGCGCGTGTCCCCCGTCCCTGTTGTTCTCACTGGCCAGCTTCCCTCATGGAGGCTTCCGAGTGCACTCGAGTTTACAGTTCTTGATCTGGACCCAGTGCGTTTCGTATAGATGAACAGTAAAAGGTTCAGAGAAGTGACTTGCTTATGGCTGCTCAGCAAGTCAGCACCAGTGCCAGTGTCATCAAAGAGGCCTCCTGACTCCAAACAAGTGCTCTTTGTACGAATGGTTACTGCAGAGCCTGTGGGAGGGGGGATCTGAGCGCCAGGATGAGCAGACGCACCAGTGCTACCGTGACCGCAAGCTCCTTCCCAGGCTGAAATGTCACAGGAGAGCCACTTTCCACTTTCATGCACCAGGTCCCAATTGACATTTGAAGTCCACGAGCCGAGCCCCTGAGTCCCCTGTCAATCATGGGCCCACTCACAGTGAGCCCTCTCCTTTCTCTTATTAAAAAAAAAAAAGAATGCAAGTGAGGGATAATGACCACTTTATAGAGATAATATCGAATCTGCTCTAATTGATAGAGGAAGTCCCTAATTAAAAAATTAAATATTTTATAATACATCTATCAGACACAGCTCACAGAGACACGAAGATGTGCCCATACCCTAATCGACAATCACCATCCTAGAAAATATAAAACTCCCATCTCTATACAGAGACCGTATTTTCTGATCACTAAATCAGGACACATAGTACAACCAAGAATGTTTTTAAAAAATGAATTTAAGATCCGGGCATGGTGGTTCATGCCTGTAATCCTAGCATTTTGGGAGGTCAAGGAGGGAGGATCGCTTGAGCCCAGGAGTTCAAGACCAGCCTAGGCAACATAGCAAAAGCCCGTCTCCACAAAAAGTCAAAAAAAAAAAAATTAGCCAGGTGTGGAGACACGTGCCTGTAGCCCCAGCAACTTGGGAGACTGAGGTGGAAGGGTCGCTTGAGCCCAGGAGGTCAAGGCTGCAGTGGGCCATGCACATGCCACTGCACTCCAGCCTAGGTGACAGAGTGAGACTCTGACTCAAAAAAAAAAAAATTTAAGATTCTGAAAAGTTTTACAAGCATTTTTAAAGAATTATTTTTAACTATAATTAATAGTTCTTGTGAAAAAATAACAAATGTATACTATCTAAGAATGCCTAACCCATATATCCATGTGGTAGCTTTCTTAGAAATGTGCCAAGAAAATGGGACTTGATGACAATTGCTGCCATTTTATCATTGTCATTAGGCGTGCTGTGTGGTGTGGACTTGTAGTGCTTTGTACCTTAGACAGGCTGCCCATCCCCTAAAATCTTGCTCCCAAATGGGGTTGGACCCGAGGACACACATACAGCGTCATGGAGTCAACATAGTAAATAATTGAGAAGCTCGTGCATTATGTACACGCTGAGTCTACAGTTACTCTCGGTGGGTGAAGAGGAGGTCCATAGTCATCCCATCCATGGCAGTGGTCTTGAAAGCCCTTATTCTGGCCAAAGCACCGTCTTAATTGGGCAGCTTGGGCCCTCTACTCCATGTGGAGGAGTCCAGACTGTACCAAGCTTCCCTAAGGTCCACATATGCAGGCTTCTTTGGGAGCATTTTAAGTGACTGCCCACAAGCTGGATCTTCTCCTTTGCTGTGACCGATTTAGGCCACCGGGAGCACCTTAATTAAGCAAGGTGTCCCTGGGGCAATGGTTTCTCCTACCCCCAGGTTAAAATGAGTATCCTGACAAGGATAATAATTACCATTCGCTGAGGTCTAACGATGCTTCTGCCCTGTGTTCGGTGCTGTCTGTATCATCTAAGCTCTTTTTAAGACAAGGAACCTGAGACTCAGGAAGATTAATTAAACATTTGAAAGTCATAGTTGTCGTCATCCGGATCTTCCTAACTCCAAAGCCCGTGGCAGTAGCAAAACAGTCCGCATAGCAAGGACATACGCCTGCTAGATGAGTGTGACCCCGTGCATATTCTTCTAAATATTATCAGTGGGTAGATCTTTCTCCTTTGAATGTGGGTTTGAGTTTTGGATATAGCCGTGATTCATTCAATACTCTATGGTGAATAAAGAACTTATTGAGCTGGGTAAACCAGTTTGGGTCAAAAATGAGGCACGACAGAGTGTAACCAAATTATTTCCATTCTCCAGTATGTTCTGAAAGTAATGGAATACAGGCTTTCCTCTTGGACTTAGAGGCACTGACATTTTGGGTTCAAATCCTGGCCTACTCACCAAAAAGCTATGTGATTCTGGCTAAGGCATGCAAGGATTCTTAGCCATGGTTCCCTTGCCTTCAAAAAAGAACAGAGAAAAATAATGCCTGTTTCAGTGTGGTTGTTCGGGAATCAAAAATTCTCATTTGTCAAAATATGTAGGGCTGTTTCTAAAACACGGTCAGTTCTCAACAAATATTTTCGGAATCACCAGATTATTATTTTCCTCTTTCCTCATCCTTCAAGCGTGGTGAGAAATGATAAGCGAGATTTGATATGGTCCATGACAATGACCCGATCCCAAGGCCCCTCTGAGTGTCACCGAGGCCTGTGACAGCATGTATTTGCAATTGTGCAGCCATAAAGAAGGACACAACTAAGGACTTCGCAGCAACTTGGATGGACTTAGAGTGTATCATACTCAGTGATCTACCACATAAACAAAAAAACTGAGTACCACATGTTCTCAAGTGGACACTGAACATTTATTCTAACACTATAAGAAAGGGTTTGGCAGTAGCGGGATGCGGCCAGGGGAGGGAAGGGGGAGCACATCACATCAACAAGGGTACCTGATCTCAAATCAAGCAAAGTGATGATCAAAGAGAGGCCCAAACTTTGCCTGTACCATAACCACTTATCGACCCAATCCTGAATTAAACCCCATATCTTTAAAATAAAATGATAATAATAAAAACCAAGAGGGAATCTCTGTAGCTCCCTGATGTTAAAGGAGATGGATTTAAAGAAGGCTGTGTTGCAGTTTGAAGTTTCTAGAGGCAGTCTGTTTTTATTTTTATTTTTGGAGTCAGAGTCGCACTCTGTTGGCCAGGCTGGAGTGCAATGGCACACTCACAGCCACTGCAGCCTCGACCTGCTGGGCTCAGGCAGTCCTTTCGCCTCAGCCTTCCAAGTAGCTGGAACTACAGGTGTGCGCTACTACACCCACTATTATTTATTTATTGTAGAGACGAGGTCTCACCAAGTTGCCCAGGTTGGTCTCAAACCCCTGAGCTCAGGCAATCCTCTCGCCTCAGCCTCCCAAAGTGCTGGGATTACAGGCTTGGGCCACCGTGCCCGGCTCTCTAGGAGCAGTTTCTATCTCAAGTTACTGCTAGGTTCTTCCTAAAAGGTAGGACATGTAATAACATTTCAAGCAAGCACACCCTTGTAAGCATTCGTGGAGTACCTGCCCTATACCAGGCCCTGTGCTCAAGGTAAGACAGGAGCAATGAGGACAGGAGCAGTGTCCAAAAGGCTACTTTGGTGACAGGCATAGAATGAAGGTACCCCAAACTGAGAACACTTCAAAACTGAGAACATTGCAAAAATGAAATCATCTATTGAGGAAGATGTTGTCATTTCTCAGGCAACAAATAAATGCTTACTGTGTCCGGGAGATATGGTGTGAACAAAACCAATGATATTCTAGCATAGAAAGAGCTGGAATGGGAAGGTGGAGGGGAGAATGAGGGGAAGCAAACAGAAACCTAGAGTTTGGGTGCTGTTTGTTCTGAGGTCATCAGCTCGCCAGACCGTTTGACGAGGTTCGAAGGGATGGGCTGAGAATCCGAGAAGCCTTGCATGAAGGTGTTTATCAAAAGATGGAAATGAGCGTGCAAAGCTTTTCTAGAGCCTAGAGTCAATCAGGAGTATCCAAAGAGGATGGGAATGGAACAGCCTCTAAGGGAGCGGTTGAGAGGTCAGACCTCTGATCTCCTACCGCCTTGGCATCTCCTTGGCGGCACCCTGCAAGCCTGAGTGCTTTGAGTGATGATTTCCCTTTCACGCTGGCTTAGAGCCACTTTTGCCTTGTAATACGCACCTTAAATCATTTGCTTTTCCCAACAATCCTATAATACCGATACATTATTGTCTCCATTTTACAGACAAGAAAACTGGGGTGCGTAGACTCTACAAGACTCTACGCTTGACTCGTAACCATGAATTATCTGCAAACTTGTGCTTCACCTCTGCGTGTCCTTCTCCCTCCCCTCACCCCAAAGAGTGACTTTGCCCACCCTTGAAATCTCTCCTCTCTATCCCCTAGGGCTCCTTCTAGGCTAGGCCACTCCCTAACAGGGAGGCATGATTGTGGACAACCTTATGGCACAGCTCACAGCACTAAAGTCTGGTCAAGATTTAGTCACTAGGGAGAAAAAATTCACCTCAGCACTCTTTGCCTAAATCTTTGGATGCTTAAAGAGTAAGACCCAAGTGACTGCCCTTTCTCTCCAACTGTGCCTTTAAAAAAAAAAAATTGTCAGGCACAGTGTCTCACACCTGTCATCCCAGCACTTTGGGAGGTGAGAGGATTGCCTGAGCCCAGGTAGACCAGCCTGGGCAACTTGGGGAGACCTAGTCTCCACAATAAATAATAAAAAAAACAAATTAGCGTGGTGGCACATGCCTGTGCTTCCAGCTACTTGGAAGGCTGAGGAGGAGGATCGCCTAAGCCCAGCAGTGAGAACTTGACTCAAAAAAAAAAATTGTTGTACAGTCATCCAATGGAATATCATATGACAATAAAAATAACAGCTTTATAGCGTATATAGAAAAGTGCACATCGTAAGTGTATAGCTAGGTGATGTGGGTGAGATGGTGACAGAACAGGATGTCTCCACTATCTGTACTGAGAAATGGAAAATGACTGGCAATGCAGAAACCCCCTCCCACTCTCTGCAAATTTCTAGCCCTACCATTCTTTCCAAAGATAACCACCATACTGATTCTTCACAATTCAAACTTATATTGCCTGTCTTTGACTTTATATGAGAAAAAAACAGCCGGGCTCGGTGACTCAACCCGTAATCCCAGCACTTTGGGAGGCCGAGGTGAGTGGATTGCCTGAGCCTGCAGGTTCAAGACCCACCTGGGCAACTTGGTGAGACTTCATCTCTACAATAAATTTTTAAAAACTAGCAGGGTGTGATAGCGCACGCCTGTAGTTCCGGCTACGTGGAAGGCTGAGTGGAAGGATCGCAGGAGCCCAGCAGGTCGAGGCTGTGGGGGCCGGGAACAGCCACTGTGCTCCAGTCTGGGCGACAGAGTGAGACTCCAACTCAAAAACAAAAAAGAAAGAAACATACAATTTTTACACTTTTATGTCTGAATTATTTTGTTTACCATTTGATGTGAAATTCCTTCCTGCTGTTGCAAATAACAGTGTTTTGTTTTGTTTTGTTTTGTTTTTCACATTGCAGTATGGAATTCTAGTGTGTGCACGCAACACAATGTATCTGTTCCATACTTGACAATCCCTGAGTTGTTTCCAGTTTGAGGCCAATATAAATAATGGACACGTGACCATTTTCCTACAAGTTTTCTGGTACACATATGTATGCATTTTGAGGGGTGCATAAACCTATGAGTAGAATTTCTGGGTTATGAAGTATGCCTATGATAAAATGTAGTAGGTAATGACAGATGTATTTCCAAAGTGGCTGTGCTAATTTACACTCTCAGTGACAGTGTATCAGTTCCAGTTGTTGTATTATGTCTTCATTGAGACTGTATAATTGTTCTTTTTAAATTTCCAATATATAGAAATATCTCAGTGTGGCTTTAATGTGCATTTTCCAAATGACTACTAAGGTTGTGCTCCTTTTTAACTGTTTATTGGCCATTTGGACATTCTTTTGTGAGATGTCTGTTCAGATATTTTGTCCATTTTTAGTTGAGACGTTCTTTTTTTTTATTGATTTGCAGGAGTACTTTATATATTCTAGATATCATATCTAGGATAACCCTTTGCCAGTTATATCTGTTGTCGATTTCTCTTGCCACCTTGGGGCTTGCAATTCCATTTGTTTAATTTTATGGTATTTTTGTGGTTTAAAAAAACACATTTATTGAGGTTTAATTGCCATACAATAAGCTGCACATGTTTAAAGTGTACAATTGATAAGTTTTGACATATGTATACACCCATGAAATCATGACCATAGTTGAGATAGGCAATATTTCTATCACCCCAAAAGTTTTTAATGTGCCCCTTGGTGATACCTCCATCCTTCGTCATCTCCCCTGAAACCACCGATCTGCTCTCTCTCACAACAACTTGGTTTGCTTTTCTAAACTTTTATGTAAATGGAGTCAAACCGCATGTGCTCTTCTGTGTCAGGCTTCTTTCATTCAGCATACTATTCTGCTATTTATCCATGTTGTGTGTATCACTAATCCATTTCTTTTTATGACTAGTATTCCACTGTATTGCATGACACAATTCATGTTACCTATGGGTGGGCACCTAGGTTGCTTCCGGTGCCAGGCTATTACAACCCCAAGGCTGCTGGGAACATTTGTATATGAGTCTTTGTAGGGAAAGGTGCTTTCAATTTTTGTGAGTCAATACCTAGAAATGGAATTTCTGGCTTATGTCTATTTAACTTTTTAAGCCAATGTCAAACTGTTCTCCAAAAGCGGCTGCACCGTTTTGCAGTTCCTCCCGCAATGTATGAGAGGTCTGTATCCTCATCAACACTTAGTATGATCAAGGCCTTTTATTTTTAACCATTCTAATAGGTAAGTAGTATGTCCCATTATCATTTTATTGCTTGTTTTTCTAATAGCAAATGGTGTTGAACATCTTTTTGTGTACTTATTTGCTGTTCCTATATCTTCTTTCGTGAAATGTTATTCAAATCTTTTTTTTGCCCATTTTAAAAATTGAGTTTTTTGTTTTCCTATTGTTGAATTTTTGGTTTTCTTTTAATACAGTGACTACAAAGCCTTTGTAAGATTTTTTTTTTTTTTTTTGAATTAGAGTCTCACTGTTGCCCAGACCAGAGTGCAGTGGCACACTCCCGGTCACCGCAACCTTGACCTGATGGGCTCTGGCAATGCTCCCGCCTCAGCCTTCCAAGTAGCTGGAACTACAGGCACGCAGTACCACATCTGGCTAATTTTTGATTTATTGTAGAGACAAGGTCTCTCCAAGTTGCCCATGGGTCTCGAACCCGTGGGCTCAGGCAGTTCACTTGCCTTGGCCTCCCAAAGTGCTGGGATTACAGGCTGAGCCACCGAGCCCAGCCCTTTGTTAGATACTGGATTTGCAATATTTTCTCCCATGCGGTGGTTTTCCTTTTCAATTTTTAAACAGTATCTTTTGAAGAGCAGAATTTTAATATTTTGATGAAGTCAAAATTATGAATTGAGATTTTAGTTTCATATCTAAGACGTTTTGCTTAATCCAGCATCACATAAAATGTTTCTTTCTGTTTTCTTTTGAAATTTTTATAGTTTTATGTTTTATATTCTTTTTTTGTTTGTTTGTTTTGTTTTGTTTTGTTTTGAGTTGGAGTCTCACTCTGTCGCCCAGACTGGAGGGCAGTGGCCGCTCCCGGCCACCGCAGCCTCCACCTGCTGGGCTCCGGCGACCCTTCCGCCTCAGCCTTCCAAGTAGCCGGAATTACAGGCACATGCTACCACGCCCGGCTGATTTTTTTGATTTATTGTAGAGATGAGGTCTCGCTGCCCAGGTGGGTCTCGAACCTGCGGGCTCAGGCAATCCACTCACCTCGGCCTCCCAAAAGCGTGGGATTACAGGCTGAGCCACTGAGCCCGGACATGTTTTGTATTCTTATCTACAGTACATTTTCAGTGAAATTTTGTGTTTAGTGCAAGATATGAATTGAAATGTATTATTTTGTATCTGTAGATCTGATTGTTCCAGCACCATTTATTGAAAAGAGTTTTTTCCCACAAAATTAACTTTGTACCTTTGTCTAAAGTCAGGTGTCTATACACGTGTGAATCTATTTCTCCATTCTTTATTCTGTTCCACTGACCTGTTTGTCTATGTTGACACCAATACCACACTGTCTGAGTGTGCTATATATAGTGTCATCATAAGTCTTGTTGAAATCAACTAGCATTATGTCTCTAAATTGATTCTTTTTAATATTGTCTTTTAATGAGCTCTTTTGATGTTTTGTTTTGTTTTCAACAAGTTTTTTCCAAGAAATTTTGGAGCTGCTCAGACAAATAGTATTACAGCTTGGAGGTGGAAATAGCCCCTGTGGATTTTAATTCTTCTTTCCTTTGGGCCCCAAGTCATTTTTGCTCAAATAATTCTTTCTCAAAATACATGAACTCTGAAAGGTGTGAGATAGTGGTAGTGTTAAGCCAAATTTTCATCAGTGATTGTGGTAACTGGATAACCAGCTGAGAATCTGACATTTTGGAAACAGACACGGTAGTGTCTCTGTGACTGATCTCTTGTGTGGTGGGGAAACCCAGGTGGAAGGGTGGGAAGGAAGGAGCCTCTTATTTGTAGTTATACCTACAAGTACCAGACAGCATGTTTTGCATACAGCAACCTATTTTATTTAAGATGTTTATAATTTCACTCCTAGAGATATGCTCTAGCACAGGGGTATGCAAGCCATCTCTGTAAAGGACTGGATGCTTTAGGCAGTGCCAGCTTTATGGGCATGGTCTTGGGCAGTTGTACAGAGCCTGTGTTTAGAAACGCCTTTGCTTGGTTTAATGTTTTGCTGTCACCATATTGAAACACTTGATAGTTTTGCTTTTCTTTTTAGTAAGAGGCCCCACTGAATTTTTTATTTTAAACTGGGCATTATGTAGCCAGCCCAGATTTTCGGCTTTGCAGGCCACACAGTCTCTGTCGCAACTACTCAACTCTGCCAATGTTACACAAAAGGAACCATAGACAATATGTAAACAGTGAGTCTGGCTGTGCTTCAATAAAACTTTATTTATGGACACTAAAATTTGAATTTCATATAATTGTTACATGTCATGAGATATTCTTCATCTTTTGTTTTTGTTTTGCTCAACAATCTCAGAATGTAAAAGCCGTTCTTAGTTCTTAAGCCACACAAAAACAGTCGGTGGGTTTGATTTGGTTTGGGGAGGGGTGATCGTTTTCTGGCCCCTACCCCGGGAAGCCCCGGCACATGTGTAGCAGGTGACGTATACAAGAAACTCACAGCCGAATTGTTCATAAATGCTTTAGAGAGAAACAGCCAAAAGTCCCCTCAACAGTAGAATGGATAAATACATTGGAGCTTATTTATATACAACATATGGTTGAAAGAAAGAAGCAAGCCATAAAAGAAAACATACAGTATGATTTTATTTCTATAAAGTTCAAAAACAGGCACACAGAAGTGCTGAAACCAAAACCAAAAATAAAAGCAAAGACATGATCATAAGAAAAATCATGATCATTGAGGCTAGGCACAACGGCTCATGCCTGTAATCCCAGCACCTTGGGGGACCAAGCAGGACACTCCTTGAGCCCAGGAGTTCAAGGTCAGCCTGGGCAGCATAGCGAGAACTCATCACTACCGAAAATCAAAAAGTTAGCCAGGTTTGGTGGCACATACCTGTAGTCCCAGCTACTCAGAAGTCTGAGACTGGAAGATTGCCTGAGCCCAGGAGGTTGTGGCTAGGGTAAGCTGTGATCATACTACTACACTTCAGCCTGGGCGACAGAGTGAGACCCCCCCAAGTCTAAACAACAGCAGCAACAACAACAAGACAAAAAGAAAAATGATGATAATGGTTACCTCTCCAGAGAGCAAGGTGACAGGGAGGAGGCTTTCTGGCCCTGGCAATGTTGTATTTCTTGACCTGGGTCATGTTTACATTGTTGTTTGCTCTTTATTTAGTCTTTGCGTTGTACGTTGTGTATATATACTCAGAAGCACACATCACACCATTTTTTAATTTCAGTTCCCAATTTCTAAACCTGAGCTGGCACTTGGAGCCCCATTGGGGAGGAGGGAGACACATGCCCAGGCCACATGCTTCCAACTTCCTAAAGCGCCTCTGATGTCATTTTGAAGACCTTTGGCATCCATCTGGCCTTGGACTTCCCATTTCCCAAGAAGAGTCTTGGCTTTTATACGTCCAACTGTTTCTCTTTTCAGTCTACTTTAGTCTGAGACACTGATGCTTTCTGCCAAATTCCCTCAAGGTCAAATTCGCATTATTATAAGTTCCATTGTCTCGAAACCTTTCTTGTTTGCAAATTCTATTTTTCCTAATTTCAAAATATAATTATAAATAATTCAATCACCTTGAATGGGTAGTGAATGTGTGTACTGGCCACTTTCCCTGTATCCCTCTGCTCCTCGGTATTTACTCTCTTCTCAATATTTCTACCTTCTGGCTCTCTATGTGTGGCTGTATGTCACCATTAACCAGGGGAGGGCTAAGCTGAGAGAAAAAAAAATGTATTTGTGGCTGGAAAGGAAATGGGTTCAGGAGTAAAACAACTAGAGACTGAAACTCTGTTCAACCTATCAGCCGTGTGTTCACTGCCAGTGACCAAACCTCTCTGATCTTTAATACATATGAGAGTTACTAATGACTACTAGAGAAAGTCATTGTGAAAATTAGGTATGTAAAAGTTTAAAAAGAAAACTTGTGAAATGTACCTAGGTCAACTCCTTGTGCTACTGTGTGACTTGCGGTAGGCACACGAACAATTTGGGTCCTTCTTTCCTTCTCTTTCTGTTTTTTTTTAAACTTATTTCCTTTATCCATTCATCCATCTATCCAACTCTTTCTCTTCCTCCCTCCTTCCCTTCCCTTCCTTCTTTCCTTCCTTTTTCTTTCTTTCTGAACATTTCCAACATTTTTCCAGTAATTTCCTAAACAGAGGAAAAAATGGCAGGCAGGTGGGGGGGGGCGGAGAAAATCCAAGATGGAAAGATTCTTCTCACGAGACTGGGAAAGAGGACACACCACATTCTCCACTTTACTTGGCCACCCCACTTTAAACTTCTTGCTTGCCCTTGAACTCATAGGTTTGTTGACACCTAGAAATTCTAGACCTAGAACGAGACTCCTGTCGGAATCTTTAGAGAGCCTGGGAGAGCTGCATCATGATTTTAGGGATAAAAATCACTTCCATGTAAATCACTTGGAACCCTGCTTGGCATATTGTAAGCACCCGAGAACTGTTGAATATTATTACTGTTATTGTGGTTGCTATAATTATTATTGTTGTTCGGGACAACATCCCAGTACATGCAACAGAAGTTTTAAGGCCATTAGCTGCCTCATTTGCCAAATGCACACCCAAGTTACTGAGGATAGCGGTCGTTGTTTCTTTTACCATCTCCCAGTTTCCCCTGTCTTTTCCCTCTGTAAACGTTTCAAGCTGCCTTTTCCAGAACAAACATCATTATAATCACTTCTTGTTCACATCTCTGTTATCCCCATGGCTCTCGCTGCTCTCACTGGTAGTAGCAACACCTCTGAATTTACTACCATCTGCAAATATCATTAGCTATTGTTTATTCCCTCTCCCACACTATTAATGAAGATGTTAATTAAGACCAGAACTAACACTGACCCCAGCAGCAATCCACTAGACATTTATCCAACTGGATAAACTTCTGTTAGTCATTACCCACTGCTCATAGACAGCACCAGTACTCCATTCATTTCATCTGCTCATTTGCAAGAGACTGGGGGAGAGAATTAAGGGAGCACAGGATTATTTAAAAATTAACGCTCGGATACTTAGGGTTTTTGGAAAGGGATTTGGTAGAACATCAGAAGGATGCTTGTCAGTCGTTCGCATTAGTGAGCGCGCCGGCCTCCCAAAGTATTTGGTAATTGCCTGGCTGAGCCTAGGAATCTCTGAGAATTTAGCAACGCCCTGGAAGGCTGGAGCACACCGATACAAACGACAGCGTTTTCAGTCTAGCACTTCTTTATATTGACCATCACACTGAGGCCCGGGAGGTCAAGTGACTCGTCCAAGGCCACCTTCCTAGCCAGTGATAGAATCTGAATCAGGCGCAAACTTGCAGCTCTTTGTAAGAATTTGAAGGCAAAGTCGATCTTGCTTCACAGAGCCCCTGTTCTGACATCTGCACGATTGCCTTTGCCTCCTCAGCCCTCAACTCACAGAGCATAGTATCCACCAGCTTCATCTTTTTGTTTCCGGCAAACCACCTCCCATAATGGGAGTTTATTACGTACTTAGTAAAAGAATGAGCATTCTTCACCACGATGCCCTGTTTTCTTGACCTATAAATTAGTGGTTCTCAATCCTAGCTAAACATTAGAATTACCTGGGGGAGCTTTTAAAAAATACGGATGCCCACAGCACTCCCCTAGGGATTCTGATTTAATTGGATTGAAGAGAGGCCCAGGCACTGGTGAGTTTTTAAAGGTCCCCAGGTGATTCTAATGTGCAGCCAGAGTTGAGCACCACCTCAGAGGATAAGGTGTTTTTCCAAAGACTCCTGGATTGAGAGGTTTCTTGTTCTCTCGAAGGGGTCAGTACAGGACCGCTGTAACTTAGCAAGTAGAAAGTTTCTCTTGAACAGGAAACTAACTGCTCTTCAAGCCTTTTCCTTGTGCAGAATGCAAATTGCATTGCCAGTTCAGAATGATGTGGTTTGGAATCTATTAATCTGGTGGTGGTATTTATGCCTGGCACTCTTTTTTCCAAACTTAACTTTAGCTCTGTAGGCTAGTGCCAACTTAAGAGTAAGTGCCACCTCTCAGGTGGTCCAGGAGTGGTTACTGGCTTAGCAGGAAAACCGGATTACTAGCAGCAAAGTCAAGCAATGAACAGATGGTTTACCAGGGCTTGGGAGGTTTTCTTACTTGGACATTAATATTCACTGTACCCATTGCAGTGATAAATACCTTCCTTCCACTGGTATGGCAGTGCAGCCTGAATAGATGAAGAATGTAGGTCAAGGACAAAATCAAGAAACATGATCTCAGGCTTCTTCCTGAACAAGCGCCCAAGAAGAATAAAAGACAGGGCTTTGGAAGGCTTCAGAATCTGCTAGTCTGGCATCACCCTTTGTGGTCTTTTCCATTTAAGGGAGACATCCCTAAATGACTAAGTGCCCAACAGCAGCTGTCAGAATTGGGGAACTCAGAGTGCCCGTGCCTGGTTGTGTGGGCTGTTCACTGCCCAAGGGCACCTGGAACTTGTAGTTTTTAGAGAAAGGTGCCGTGTGGAGATTGGAATGGCAGGACAGAGAAAACGACAAAGCAGTTGTGCTCATTCACATCAAAAGGAGCAAACAGAGAAGCAGCAAGATAAGCAAAGAGGTGACCTGAAGCCTTGGGAGGGGACCGTGAGGGACTGTCCGCCTCTCAGCTCAGGCGCCAATGTCAGTGCCTTGCAGTGGTTGCTAAGGCCCCGATAAAACAGGAAAATAGTACAGGAAGCCAGTGAAAAGTGGAAATGGAGTATCCGCTGAGCAGACAATGAGACCCATGGAAAAAGGAAGTCTGAGGTGGGAAGGTTTTTTTATGCACTCGCCCCCGCCCCCTCTGGAGCTGGAGGCTCATCCACAGCTCACAGGCCTGCCAGTTGCTGCCACAACTTGGTTCTACTTCTGGGGAAGACAAAGAAAGGGAATCTGAGCTACAGTCAGGCCAGGCCAGGCGCCTCCGCCAATGAGTGCTTCCAGATGCACTGGTGTGTCATCCCCAGACCCTGCTCCAGAAACACTGCTTCGCTAGAGAGTGACTCCTCAGAGGAGAAAAAAAAAATCAGTCATTTTGACAAGGTCAAAATACCAAGAAAACAGCCTTCCCAGCTGGGAAATGAAGGGTCAGGACCAGAGTTCATTAGAACATATTCTTTCCTGCTTCTCCCTTCTTGGGCTTTGTGGCCACAGGACGATTTTGAATGCATCCCTGAAAACAGACGCTCTCTGGACACGTAGGACATGTGGATGGTTGGGTCTCGGGTGAGGGTCTCTCTCTGTAACTTCTGAAAGGAAATACTGGAAGGAGTGGAATAATGGAGCCAAGTCACCCCATCCCCAAACAAATGACCCCAGTTGGTATTGGGGCACAGAATGAAGGGACTCCTGTATGGTCTACTGCCATGTTCCCATCCTGGCACTCAGGGAGAAGCACAGACTCCTTAGGACCTGAACACTGGGGCAGTTTGGATGAGTTCTGTCTTGCTTGCACCTTTGGAAAGCTCAGGGAGAAAGCCAGTGGAGGGAGAAAAAAGGAAGGAAGAAGGGGAGGGAGGAGGGAGGGAGAGAGAGAGGAGGGAGAGAGAGAGAAATGGGGAAGAGAGAGAGAGGGAGGAAGAGAGAGAGGGAGGACGAGGGGGAGGAGAACCCCTTTACTGAACACAGTGGCATGCCAGATACCTCTCTGGCCTTTTTCATGCAGGCAAGGTCACTCAATCTTTAGAACCCCACGGTGAGGTGGGTGGAGTGGCCTGCCCCTAGTCACCCAGCTAATAAGTGGCCAATCCCATTCAATACTTGTGCCTCTGAATTTAAAGCTCCTCCCTTCTTCTCTTGACAAGTTGTCACCACCAACTAAATATGCATACATACACACGTGTGTATATGCATGTGCATATGTGTGTTTTGCAACATCAATGTTTCTTCATACTGCCCTTAGCACCAAGCAACCAAACAATGAGGGCACGTTTCCTGTTTCTGTTTTCTAGGCACTTCTCAAGCTCAACGATTTTTCTCCCTTCAGGGTTGCCCCTTATGTTGTTTTCATTTGTTTTCGACTGTATATTATTGAAGGAGGGAGGAAAGAAGAAGGGGTGAGGCCAAGGGAAATCGTTTGTCCTGGCTCTGTTGCCTACTGAGCGTGTATGGTGGCGGGGGCGGGGGGGGGGGGACACGCCACCATTTTGCCAACCCTGTACCACCTGACGATGGGAATTCTCAGATCTGCTTTAGAGGAACCACTCAGTCCTGTTTTCCCCACAGTCTCCCTCTTTCCTGTAAGTCAACCGTCCTTGGAGAAGCTTGTTTTCAAGTTGCCGTTCTATACATCTCTTGAAGAGGAATTGAAGACCTCTCTGCCCTTGCCAGGAGACCCCCTACCTTCTCATTTTTCTCTGAGAGGAAGTGGAGACGGGCTGGGGGTGGGAATGCTTGTGGCCAAGGCCGGCCGCCCGCCCCATTGGCCACCCAGCCTCACCCCTGCTGCCCAGTCGAGGAGAAACAGGGCCAGCTTTTCCCGGGAGCAGACACAGATGCTGCAGAAGGAGATGCAATCACAAAAGGGTTTATTAAAAAAAAAAAAAGTGTGAAAGGGATGCGGCTGTTGGCAGGGATGCTGGTTCCACGCTGCAGCCTCTGTTGACTGCGATCTCCATTTATGCTTTCCCCTCTCCCTTTCCCATTTTCTTTATATTCACTTGATAAAGAAAAGCAATCCCTGGGCAAAGATGTTTACAGTATTTTATTAAAGTTTGGTGGACAGGAGGGAAGAGAAAGAAAAAGGCTGGATGGGGGGCAGGGGGAAGGGGGCTGGCTGCTGGGGAGAGGGCAAGAGAGGGGAGCGAGAAGAGAAGGCAGGCATGCATGAGAGTCCCAAGCAGTGCCAAGAAGCGGAGAAAGGGCTGCTTGGGGACAAGGGGGGAAAGTGTGCCAGAAACCCTATAGAAAAGGAGCAAAGGGCCGAACATGCGGGATGATTAAAAGCTGAAGTGCAAATGGACTGCAGGACCCTCTGGCAAAGAGTGCCACCAACAACATACAAAAGAGGCCACCGTGACAACTGGGAGGAACAGAAGTTCCGAGGAGGCAGAGATGGTCTCGCAAATACATAAATAAATGGCCAGAGTCTGCGACTGTGCTGAGGACCTTTCTCGAGAGGGAGAAAAAGAGAGAGACAGAGCAGACGAAGGTGCCTGAACAGAGCTCGGCATCAAGCAAGGGCAAAAAACAACAGAGACAAACACACACACAGCCAGACCCCAAGAGAGGCACACACAGAGTCACACAGAGAGACAGAAAGGGCCGGGAGAGGGGGCGATGGGGGGGGTTGTGAGAGAGAAAGTCTCCAGCCAAATTCAGGAGACTTGGCAGGTGGACAGGGCCGGCAGTAACTGCACTTGCTGTGTCTAGTCTATTGTCGTCTCGGAGGGGAGGGGGTCGGGGGAGTTGTTTGTTTGTTTTGTTGTTTGGCCTCTTTGTCTCTTTTGTTCCAAGCAGTTAGTTTGCTTCTTTCCCAGACGTTGGGCTCATGGAAGGGCTTTATGGATTTTTCTTAAAGGGACAGGATGCACCAGTTCACCAGGATGGTTGACTCTCAGTCCTAACCAGTTCCTACCTAAGTGACTGTTTTTTATTTTTATTTTCTTAAAAGGATCCTGTTAAAAATCGAGAGTCAGTGTCGATGCTGTTTTTGTGCCTGGTTAACAAGAATAAACGGGTCGACTTCACCCTCCCCATTGAACCTCCTCCTCCAGGGTTGCCAAGACTGCAGGGCGAAGAAAGGAAAGACAGAAAGGAGAAGAAACCCCCACAAACAAAAGCAAATGTAGAACGAACTACTCAACTACATTGCCACTTTTTTTTTTCAACCTAGGCATCCAGATTAGAAATACACGCCTGAGGCTTCCGATAACCAGCAGCAGAGGAGCTTGGAAGGAAGAGGGATGGCTTGGGCTTTTCCCCCACACACCCCCAGCCTGAGGGCTACCCCTTCCTCCTCAGAGGCCGGTGTCCCGTCCCAGGCCCTTCTGGAGGATAAATCCTCCAGCTCCTGGAGGCTCGGGGAGCCTGTCTCTGGTCACTCTCCCGGGCTTGGCCTCCCTGGGTAAGTGACCGTTAACACCCTGGCGCAGCCGAGGTGACCGTGTCGACGGGCTCAGAGCTGACGGGCTCAGAGCTGCCAGGCTGAACGCAGGGCTGCTTTTTGTTCATTTGAGGAGAGGCAGGGGAACGGGGCATCCCGCAAGCGCCGGACTTTTTTGTTTCCACAGAGATTCCCCAGCTTCCTGTCGTCGCAGCAGCTTAAATCCTTTCTGCTGTGAAGGAGGTCGCTTCTGGAGGAAGTGAAATGTTAAAACACCTCCAAATTCATCCACCTTCGATTTCCCATGCCTCTCCACCCTCCCCGGAAAAACACAGCCAGCTCTTGTTTCTTCATCTTTCCCCCTCTCCCGCCTTCCAGGTCTCCCAGGAAAATCTAGGGTGCCAGAGTTGAAAAGCAAATAAGTACAATCAGAGGGCCCGAGGCCGCAGGAAGGGTGCAGGGGGTGGGGGTGGGAAGGCCAAGGGGGGGCTCCTTTGTGCACGGGATCCTTTCCGTCCGAGGCAAACGCAAAGCGGAGCCGACGCCCCTGCCCCCCCAAATGCGGCGGCCGCGGCGGGGGGGAGCGGGCGGCGCGCGCCCTGGGGGTCGGGGTGCCTCTCCCTTGCCCCGGCCCGGTGGGGCTCGGGACCTCCGAGACAGTTCTGCCAGACGCTCAGACCTGGGGGGGCGCGACGAAGAGGGAAGCGGCGAGGCGACTCGCACCCACCGCCTCATCGCCCCTCGGCTTCGGTGTCCGCCCCCACCACGGAGGGGCCCGTGGAGTGGGTCACGCGTGTTCGCCTCTGCTCGGGTGCCGCTTGGAGGGGCCAGACACTTCCCACCTTTCCAGCGGGCCCTCGGCGGGACTTTCCCCTGACACCGCCGCGGGGGCGGCGCGGGCCGAGCCCTGCGCGGCCCGGCCCGGCGTGGGAGGCCTGGCTGGCGGGGCGTGAGCTGCGCTCGGGCTCCCCGCGCGCGGTCGGATCGGGGCCTGGGCGCGGGGGGCGCGTGGCACGTGTTCGCCCCAGAAGCGGAGCGAGACCCGGCGGGGCCCGAGACGTCTCCGGATGCCCATTGGGGGCGCAGGGGGGATTGGGAGCCATTTTGCTTGGGGTGGAGGCTTCCCATCCTCGTTCAGACGAGGCAACCGACATCCCCTGACCTTGAGCTACGGGCAGAACTGATTCTGAGTCCGCGGACATCGGCCCAGACGAAACCCTCTGGCCCCTGAGGGTGTCGCTCGGGGCAGGGCGGGCGTCGTCTGCGACCGGCGACAGGCACCCGAGGGCCACGTGGAAGAATCCAGGCCGAGTGCTGACCGCGACCCTGGGGGAGGGTCTAGTCCGATTCCAAGCCCAAGCCCTTAGGGATCAGAAGAGCCCGCCCGGCGTCCCCAGACCCAGGAGCCCGCGCCACGCCGTCGGCGGCGGATTTCGTTTCTCTTCCCCGCACGCGTCCCGGCAGCGCACGCGGGGATCCAGTTTCCCCAGAACGTTCCCGTGGCTTGTCGGTTTGAAAGTCGAAGCCCCGGGGTAGACATTTGGCCACAGCATCTCAAACCCCGCTAATCCTAGACAAAATGAAAACATAATAGGCCACAAATCAACCAACTTGGGGCGCTGTCCGTGGCGGTCGCCCGGCTGGGCACACGGAGTGAACTTTTCTGCCTCGAATCTCTGTCTGTGGAAAGAACTCGGGAAGGTGTTGGAACAGGGTCTCCCCCTCGCAGCTGCCACCCGCTCCCGTCTCCCACACATCCCCCAGCCCCGCGGCGTCCACGGGCTCGGGCTCGGGCGGGGGAAAGGCGCTGGGAGGTTCCCCCGCAGGCCGGACTCCGCACGAATTCGCCCCACCCCGGGACGTCAGGTCTCCCCGGGAGGCGAACCGGCCCGAGACGTCGCGGCCAGGGACCCCCGCCCCCCACCCGGGAGACTACCCGCCCCGCGCGAAGGGTGCGTCTCCCGAGCCCCGCGCCGGGGAGCTGGGCGGCCGGCGGGCGGGCGGGCGGGCGCGCGAGGCTCGGGCAGGGCGGAATCCTGTTGTTTTTTTTTTAAACTCCGAAAAGGAAAAATAAATTTGAACAAAACTCAACTCCAAGCCCGCAGGTCCCCGCCGAAAGCGGGGTGGGGGAGGAGGGGGCGGGAACGGCCCAGGCGCAGAGAGTGGGGGATAAGAAACGAACTCCGTCCCCTGCACAGTCGGTGCCTTCGGGGGCTCCGCCGCCGCGCGTCCCGCCCTCAAGGTTTGGACCCCCAGGGGAGGGCGAGGAAGGGAGGGGGCAGAGAGGCGGGTCGGAGCCGGGCGAAGAGGGTCGCCTCTCCTCCCGCCAGCGCCAGCTGGGGCGAACTGGAGGTGGCACAGCGCGAGAAAACTTTTCTTTGGAAAGTTTAGGCAGCACAGTTAGTGGCGGAGGCGCAGGGCGGGCGCCGGGAACGCGACCTGGGGGCGACCGGGAGAGGGAGGGGGTGGCCAGGTCCCGAGGCGGAGAAAGACCCAGGTCTCTCGGGGCCGGCGTGCCGCGGCCCCCGAGGCTTTGAGGGGCGAGTGACGGGGGAGCCAGAAAAGACGAGGCAGGGCCAGGAGTTCGGCGGCTTTTGTCGGTGCCGAAAGCGCTACCCGGCGACAGCTCAGAGCGGTAGCGGGATCGTCGTGTCTGCCAAGGCGGGATTACGTCCGCCCGCCGAGGGGCCCGGTCCCCACCTTCCCCCGCCCGGCGGGGGCCGCGCGCGCCAGGGATCTTTGGAGCGACGCGCGCCGTGTCGCGTCGCGTCGCGCGCCGTGGCTCCGTGCACCACGTGCGCCCACGGCCCCTGGCGGGGACGCTCCGGCGAGCGACCCCGCAGAGCAGGGGCCGCGCAGGACGAGGTTTTTGCGACGCCCCACCCTGGGCCTCCCTGCTGGGGGCGGAACGGAGCGACCCACCCCGACTCCTCCCTGCGCCCTGGAAGGCAGCGTGGCGCGGCCGCCGGAGCGCGGAGCCGCGCGGCCTTCGGGCTTTCCTCGCGGCGCGCCCGGGAAGGCGTCAGTCACATCTCCCCAGGGCCGCGCACCCCCTTCCTCTTCTGCGCGGAAGCCCAGGGCGTTTCGAAGGGGACTCTTCCCATACCCAAATAAATCCTTCTCACTCTAAAGCCGAGCTGGGTTCCTCAGTCACCACCGGGGGAAAAAAGTAAGACCCCGGATCGGCTGTGAGCTTGCAGCCTGGAGCGGCTTATTTGGGCTCGCTGAGCGCCATTCCAAGCGGCGCAGCTCGCGCTAATTCGGGACCCGTTGGAGACCGAAGAGAAAACGAGGTTATTTCAAGGGCCTCCCAGACGCGGCTTTCGTTCCCCGACTCGCCGGGCGTCTGCGCCTCGGCTCCAGCTCGGCGCAGCCCGAGCGGCCCAGCCTTTGGCATCTCAGCCAGGCCGCCTCCCAGGAGGAGCTACCTGTTGGGGGCTCCGATCGCGGGCCCCCCGCTGCCCTGCGCAGCACTGGCAGCGGCCGGGTGGCTCCGGGGGCGCGGGAAGGGCAGGGCAGGCGAGCCGGGGCCGCGGACACAGTCGGCCGCGCGTGGCGGGGCCCAGCGAGCCGCTCCCGCGCCCCGGCTCCTCCTTGGGGAGCTGGAAACAGCCCCCCGTCCGCGGCGCCCGGCCCCCGCGGCGCGGACGGGGGCCCCAACTCGGCGGCACGACTCTCCAAGTTCGGAAACCACGCAGCCGCGCCGTGGAGGCTTGCGCCTTCGTGCGCGGTCTAACTTCCCACAACAAAAAGCCGCCTGGCGCCTTCCCGGGCTCCCGCCCCCCCCCCGACGCTCCGACACCCGCCGCTTCTCCCCGCACCGAAATCCAATTTACTACTTGTCTCGAAATTCGGGAAACTCCGCCGACGCTTGGACGCGCCGCAGCCCTGGGGCTGGCGAACGCTCGCGCGCGAGCCGCTGGAGGGAAATCCCTCTGCTCGTGCGAGCAAACAGATCTCTGTATTTTAAAACAGTCCGACCGGCGGAGGGAGCGAAGCCGGCGAGGGCGATCTGGGCGGCGGCGGCGGCGGGCTGGGGGAGGTTTGGGAGGCCGGGGACTGGGGCTTGCTGTCGCGCACGAACCCGTGGGAAGGGCCGCGCGGGCCGGGCCCCGGGGCTGGAAGGCTCCTTGGAGAGGCGCGCGGCCTGGGCCGGCGCGCGTTGAGCAACCTTCCCGCGGGCGAACTCCCAGCCAAGCCCGCCCGACCTTGAATTTGGGGGATGCGGAGGCGCCAAACCGGGACACTTGCCCCCGGACGCCGAAGGCACTCCGCGTTGTTTCCGATGCGGGTTTCAGCTGTTTAGCCGCGAACCCCACGCCGTTTGGGGAGCAGCGAGATTTGGGTGCGGCCCTACGGGAAGGCGCGTCTGGGGGTCCGAGGAGACGGAAAGGCTGGCCGTGGGGCCGGGGGACGAGCGGCACCGTGTTCTTCGGGCATGCGCTCACAGCCCCTACGGCCACCCAACGCCCGGCCGAAAACGAAATGGGGACCAATGTTGGGGCACGGCGGGAGTGAACCTCCTCGTGTTCAGGAGACTCGTGATGGCGGCGAGGACCGCGGGGCCACGCGGGAAAAAGCCAGAATTTAGCAGTGAGAATTCCTTGCCCAGGGATGATGAGGGTTGAGCCCTCGAACTGAAAGACGGCTCAGAACGCTTCCCGCGCGGCCGTCCCTTCGTGTCAGCCTCCTGGCAACGTTCGCCGGTTCGGCCCTGGCGTCGCACCCCCGTTCCCAGGGCTTCGGGGCGCTTGTCCTCCCTGTGTGCCTCTGGCCTGCGCCCACCCATCCGGGCTTCGGGCTGTGCAGGACCTCCCCGCGCCTGGAAAGACCCGTGCAGACTCGCCCCTCGCCAGGCGCGCGCGCACGGGTGGGCTCGCCCCGGGCGGGTCGCTCGGCGGCCCCGGGGACCCTCCAGGGCCTGGGAAACCCTGCGTGTTTTCCAGCGCTCTGCCTCGGCGCTCCTGTTTTATTTCGGTGCGGCCCCAGGGGCACAGACCCAAAGATAATAAACAATGCTGCTTATGAGAGAGACAAACGGGCACAGAAAGGAACCACACGGACAAGCAAGCGCAGGGGCATTTTAACAAGTGGTGGGACATTCGGGGCTCGCCTGCGAAAGTGACTTGGGATGTGCGACGGAGAGCAGCTCCCCTCAGGCAAAGTAAAAGACTTTCACGGAATGCAGGTTTTGTCAAGATAGGATGGTTGGAACTACTTGCATTGACTTGGTTTGGCCTCTGGAGATCGGGCGGAGTTCTTGCTACCTGCACGTGCCTCGCTATAAGCCGCCTCTCCCCACCCCACCCCCAACGCCTTAGATCGCAAAGCCTCGTTAAAAAAAAAAAGAGGGGTCTTCCAGGTGTCGGCACACTCTGGTGCCGTTATTCCAGACCCCTCAAGAACTGAAACACGACCTCCCTTTTAGGGAGTGACGACACGGGCTTTGGGGAGAGATGTCATTGTATCAGGCGCTGCCAGATAATTCAGTTACCAAAAAAAACCCAAAACTCCCCATTTAAAAAATGTAAGCACGGATACCTTCTGGGCGGTGGCCATGAGAGTGGGGGTAGGGATTCCTCCCAGGGTGCGGGTGTAACCAATTTCTGCTCTGCCCGATGGCCTTGGGAAAGGGCCTCCCATCTGCTCCCAACGCCACCCCCCACCCATGTCAGAAGATCTTCCTGCCTGCAAATATTGGCACGAAGCTGTTACGACAGGCGGTGCTGCTTTATATAGGAAGGAGACCGCGGGGCGAGAAGAAAGTCGCAACCTTCCTGCCCACCAGACGACCTGCCTCCAGTCCCCCAGAGGCCAAGGGCTGGCAAAGGGGACTCCCAGGAAAAGCTCCCTTGGCGGGCAGGGTGCGAAAGGAATCAGCTGTGTGTTCCAGGAAGGAGGCTCTCTGTGATTTTCAGGGGCGGGGGGTGCACCAAAACTGCTTTCCCCAAATCAGCTGCGAAGGGGCCAAGGGGTGAGCATCTGAATACATGTGCCTCCTCTGACCCAGCCGCCGCCCCACTTTGGGGGGTGGTGGTTATTCAGCTCAAGTTGATGCCAGAAGAAACTTCAGAGATGCTTTAGCCCAATTCTTGTGGGCAGCAGGTTCCTTCTGACTTGGTCCAAAGTCATTTACCCAAAGAGCAGTTCTGCTGCAGGATCTGGTAAGAAGGGCCTCTTCCAAACTGTGCCGGCCTCGTTCCCTAAGGACTCTCATCTGTGGGGAGGCCTGGACCTTGAATCCCATCCATTCTGCCCACCAAGTGCATCTCTCTTGTCAGGCAATGATCATGGTGCCAACTAACTGCTCCCAAGAATCGGCCCTAACCTTCCTCTCCCAACCTCCCACCCTAAGCTGATGACTTCGCACGGTGTTCACACATCGTTTGCTTCCTGATTTAACGGACATGCTTGCTTTAGAACTTGTTTCACTGTCACTGGCCCTTTCTGCCTATCCTAGATGGCGACTTCTGGAGGGGTTTCTGCCTGCTAAGCCAAACCTAAGAGGCGTCCTCTTACAAAGACTGTGCCTGAATTTTAGAAGGTGTCTCAGGCATTTTTGGTGGTGCGCATAGCATGGGGTCCTGTCTCCACCACTTTCCAAACCAACTGGCCTGTGTCTTGTGGTTTTCTAGATGGGAAAAAAAAAAAAACTTGCACAGAGAGGAGACTTGACTTATCTCGAGGGCACACAGGGAGCTGAGAGCAGTCAGCAGCAGACCCCGGGTCTCTTGATCTGAAGTCCATTTGCTCACAGTCTTGAGGGAGGGATGACAGCTAACAATAAACTATTATTTAGCGAGCGTCAACTGCGTGCCAGGCCACGTGCCAGGCCAGACACATTACCTAACTCATCATCACAGCCACACTCAGAGGCATCATTAGCCCCAATAAAATTTAGAAAATAAAACGGTCAAAGGAACACATGCATAAATCAAAAATACTTCAAATGATACAGAAGAGCATAAAATGAAAGTAAAAGTCTCCCACTCCACTCCCTTTCCCGGAATAACATTGATATTTTTCATTCCTTTGCTGGCTCTGCCTATATCTGATAGACGTTATTGTTCTTTTATGAGGAAGCAGAGGGAGGCGCACAGTCAGGAGAGCAAGACACGGCTACCTGTCTTAGCTCTTCCCGCCTTCTACATCAGCCGAGGTGAATGGGGAGATACAAGAAGTGAGGCCAGAGACAAAAAAGAAGGGTCAGGTCTGAGCTGAGATCACCCCTTCTTTTCTGCTGCTTCTCCAGTCCCTTCTGGGCTCCTGAGACCATAGGCCCTCTCAGTGTCAAGAATCCGATGGTCATCTGCAGAGGCTGCGTTCCTTCCAGGCCTTGGTGCAGTCGGAGGCCACTGCCCCCGTGCCCTGTGATGGAGGACCCCCGTGCAACCTCTCCCTGCATTAGACCTGGTACTGTGGCGAGTGTCTTCATCTTTAGATATCCCTGCCTATCACCCAGGGTTGTTGAGAGACTGCAGTGAGAGCCAGGGAAAGAAGCGTGTAAACTTGAACTCTCTGTGTAAACACGGCAGCTGCTTTTCAGAGGCCTGCACAGGAAGGACTCTGTGGCCCTTCAGTCTGGAGTGGGGAAGGTTAGGGTTCTTTGCAAAGGGTGTGTTTTTGGCATCTGGGGGTTTGCACTGTGTGTGTGGGGGTCTACAGGGGCAGGGTTAGGGATGCGTCTTAAAGTAGAAGAGGATGCTCATTTATCTGCAAAAGCTGGGAGCACTGGGAGACTCTGGCCAGTGTGGAGTGGTGGCGTGGACTTATTTCTGCTGGAGGACACACAGGTTGGTTCGGGCACAAAGAGATGGCTGTCCTGCCCGGGGTGCACAGTGGGTCTGTGAGAATAGCAAGTGCGTGGCGAAGGGATTTGGAAACCTGTCCCTTTGGGTAGGTAGCAGCCACCGAAGGCTGTCCTCGGAGCAGCCAGGGCCGGGAGGAGGCAGGGGTGTGAGACAGATGGGTGTTGTGTGACTTGATTTTCCCGGAACAGATGATTGCGTGTGTTTGGTATTATTTTGTGTGTGTGTGAAGGGGAAAACTATTACAGGATGGATGCAAAATTCCTCCAGGAAGCTTGTCCTGTTCCTGAGGGTTCCTCATTCTGGAGGAATCGCTGAAAGCATCCTGGATGTAGGGGTCTCCAAGCGAGAACAAACAGGGGGCCCGTGCTGGGGTCTCCCCGGCTTTTTAGCGGAGGAGCAGCCCGGAGAGGGGCTGGCGCCTCTGAGCCTGCTGCAGCCCTGCTCCAGCAGGTCGGAGACAGTGGGGAGGAAGCCCAGGACGGCTTGAAGGCGACGACGAGGGCTGGGGAGCGGGCCGGTTCCCGTGAGAGCCTGGGAGGGGAGAGGAGTCCATGGTCTCGAAGGCCCAGCCAGGCTGCAGAGCCCGTCTCAATGTCAGGGCCAAGGCTGCTGCGCCCCCTGGTGTCCGACCGGCCGCCGGTGCTCGCGAGCGGCCAGGAGACCGCGGGCGGCCAGGCCCGGGGACCACCAGCCAGGGGACTGTTTGTGAAGGGAGCTGAAGTTGAAATAGCTTTTGCATTCTCAGCTCTGGAGTCTAAATAAGACTCTGGTGGAGAGAGAGCGGGGCATCGTCTTTTTTTTTTCCATGCACTTTAGGCGGACACGACAATGCTTGTTTAAAAGTAGCCCAGTGGGCTGGGGAGTACACTGGCAGGAAAGAAAAGGTTTGCATTTCAGGGGCAAGTCTTTGAACATTTCAGAACCTCCCTTTCCTTGTCTTAAAATGTGTGAGCGAGAGTAAGATGTTTTTAAGTTCTTTTCCTAAATACAATATTGATTGGGATTTACTAATTTGACATTGTTTTTTCTATTTATATGTGGGTGCAAATCGTATCTGTTTCAGCATCATGAATGCTCCGATTCTGAGCAAAGACATTAGTGTCTCTTTTCCTTTTAAAAAATATACCTCCTAGCTGGGCACGGTGGCTCATGCCTGTCATCCCAGCACTTTGGGAGACAGGGGCGAGAGGATTGCCTGAGCCCAGGGGTTTGAGACCAGCCTGGGCAATTTGGTTAGAGCTCGTCTCTACAATAAATTTAAAAAATTAGCCAGGTGTGGTGGCGCACACGTGTGGTTCCAGCTATGGGAAGACTGAGGCAGACGGATCGCCTGAGCCCAGCAGGTGGAGGCTGTGGTGGCCATGAGCACACCACTGTGCTCCAGTCTGGGTGGCAGAGTGAGACTCCAATTCAAATATATATATAATCACACACACCTCTTTTCAGCACAGACACCCTCCCCAACCTTTTGTGGCGCCTCCTGCAAGAAAGAAAGCTGCCGAGTGAGCAGGGCTTCGGTCTCTGCTCTGTTTCTTTTAAAAATAAAGTCCTAACGTATTGTGCTGGAAATTCTGCTACTAAGTGTTACATGTGGTAGGTGTGAATACATGCTTCAGTGGTTTCAGGCACAAGACCAAAAACGTCCCCAGAATTAGCAGAGTTTGCAGCTATAATCTGGCTAACATTTTTCTACAAATAGGTACAAAGCCCAATTTGAGAGTATGTTCTCTCCAAGGGGCTCACGGTTGGGTTTCCATTGAAATTTAGGGCCATCCCCTGTTCAGTCAGGTGATCTGGAATAATTATGCAGCCGCTGAGCGTTTTTCTGTACTAAAACCTGCAAGTGTAGTCTCCGAGCTGGGCAGTCAGTTATACCTCATGGCAATGTTTTTCTTCGACAGTGCACTGGGTTATCTCTATGTAATGACTTTGGTTTTCTTGATTTCATTTATTTATTTTTTTAAAGAAGGGGATGACCGGCCTGTGAAGGGTCACACGAGCAACAACCCAGTTTTCAGATGTGCAGGGAGTGTGCAGCCATTGTCCTGTAGTAGACAGCCTCACTAATTCTATGCTGCACGGGAGGAGAGGTGAGAGAGGTGAGCCGGACGCGGTGGCTCACGCCTGTAATCCCAGCACTCTGGGAGGCCGAGGCAAGAGTATTGCTTGAGCCCAAGAGTTAGGGACCAGCCTGAGCAACACAGCGAGACCTGGTCTTTACAAAAATTAGCCAGGCATGGTGGTGCATGCTTGTAGTTCCAGCTACTTGGGAGGCTGAGGTGGAAGGATTGCCTGAGCCTAAGAGATGGAGGCTGTAGTGAGATGTTATTGTACCACCGCACTGTAGCCTGGGCAGCAGAGTGAGACCCTGGCTCAGTAAAATCAAATAGAAACAAATGAGAGAGGTGGACCAGGAAGAAGAACAGCCACACAAGTGAGATGATCAATGGCAACTGGCCTGTGTCTTAGGGAGGCGACGATGACACGTGTGAGTATGTGTTGGGGTTGGGGTGAATGCCGTGGCTTGGAGCGCTGTGCTGTCACCTCAAAGTGAACAGTGATGTTACGGTATGAATTGTGTCCCTCCAGGATTCATATGTTGAACCCCTGACGTCTAGTATCTTAGAATGTGACCACATTTGGAAATAGGACCTTTTGAAAGGTACTTAAGCCAGGTGAGGTGGCTCACGCCTGTCATCCCAGCACTTTGGGAGGTCAAGGTGAGAGGATTGCCTGAGCCCCAGGTTCGAGACCCGCCTGGGCAACTTGGTGAGACCTCGTCTCTACAACAAATAAAAAAAAAATAGCCGGCCGTGATGGCGCACACCTGTAGTTCCAGCTACTTGGAAGTCTGAGGCAGAAAGATTGCCTGAGCCCAGCAGGTCGAGGCTGTGGTGGCCGTGAGCATGTCACTGCACTCCAGTCTGGGCAACAGAGTGCAACTCCGACTCAAAAAAAAAACAACAAACCAAAAAGAGATTAGGACATAGCCATATCCAGAGGGAGGACCACATGAAGACACAGGAAGAAGGAAGCCATTTGGAAGGAAAAAGCCCTCGGAAGAAACCAGACCCACTGACACCTGATCTCAGACTTGAGCCTTTAGAATTGTTAGAAAATCCATTTCTGTTGCTGAAGCCACCCAATCTGTGCTATTTTGTTATGGCAGCTACAGAAAACTCACACAAACTGCCATTGGGCGCCAACCAACTTTGTGCTGTCATTTGGAGAGGCAAACCCAGGGTCACCAGATTTTCCAGTTGGTGAGTCTTTTGCCTTTACACTTTTGACTACAGGGCCAGCCTCCTGTGTGTTCAGCCTCTGCCATCACATGGGACTGTGCACTTAGATGTGCCCCACATTTGGCTGGATGTTCTGCTGTCGCCATCTTGAAATTCTTTTTTTTTTTTTTTGAGTTGGAGTTTCACTCCGTCGCCCAGACTGCGCTCCCGGCCCCCGCAGCCTCGACCTGCTGGGCTCCAGCGATCCTTCCGCCTCAGCCTTCCGAGTAGCCGGAATTACAGGCGCGCGCTACCACACCCGGCTGATTTTTTGATTTATTGTAGAGGTGAAGTCTCACCAAGTCGCCCAGGTGGGTCTCGGACCCGTGGGCTCAGGCAATCCACTCACCTCGGCCTACCAAAGGCGCAGGATTACAGGCTGAGCCACCGAGCCCGGCTTTGAAATTCTTTTAATTTTCAACGAGAGGCCCGGATTTTCACGTTGCCCTGGCCCCTCACAAACTACGTAACCAGTTCTAGCTGACAGCTCATACAAATTTTAAATAACGTACATGTTGAGGTTATGGGAGCCCAAACAAAATAGATCCGAGGCTGAAGGCAACCTGGGACACCGGTATGAACTTTTGGTTGCTACCTGGATCAAGACTTCCCATTCTCTGATAATCCTTAGGAGGGAAGTTATGGATCTCAGAGAGGCCTTCTGGGAGTGGAGTGGGAAGAATGGCACAAGGACTTTCCAGGTGTGATGCCCTGAGATTTCACATGAGCTAGCGTGGCCCTGACCAAGATTTTCTTTTCTCGGGGATGGACGTTGGGAGCCTCACAATGAGAATATCTTGAGGAAAGTCTGCCATAAGGAGCTAAGTGCCAGGGTGGAGGGCTGGGCTCAGCCCTGCGAGTGGTGGGCTTTGGGAAACTGGAGCAGAGTGGAGAATGAGTCCTCAGCAAGACCCTGAGGAGTAGTGCAGCCCACGGAAAAGCAACACAGAAACATGGCAAGAAGCAACAGTGGGCTGACGAGCTTCCCGTTTTCTCCCGAGAGTTTGTGAACAGGTCTCCTCCTCTGTGCTGAGCTAGGATTCTTAAGGGGCTCTCACGAGGGGTGAGTAAGGAGGGCTGAACCGGAGAGTAGGTAAAACTGGACAGTCTGTCTGAAAGGCTGGTTGGACCTGAGCACTTAATTATAAGCAAGTGATAGACTTCAACTTTATGGTACATGCCACACCGGTGGATTCTATTGGAAGGGAAACTTTCGCTCTTGGTGAAAGGAGCGTCAGTCATCAGTGAGCAGAGACGTGGGGATATTATGGAGAGATCCTGTTTTTAAGGATATGCATTGATTTATGGACCCTCACTGAAAATATTATAGCGGAATGTTTGGTCAGGAGGTCTGCTTTCCTAGTTCTATTTCTGCCCAGGACTGGCTAACTGGAGAGTGTAAATTTTAAAAGAAGCAATTTCTTATGCACGTTATGCACACTCCCTTAGGGGAATGAGTGAAAGACTGTTTGAGACATTCTGAATTTCTTGGAAGAAAGTTGCCAAGTAAATTAATATAGGGCCCTTTTTTTTTCATTGCAGGTCTGCAGGACACACCAAAGAATGCCCCCAAGTCACGCAAGGGAGAAAACGAACTTCTCCACTGGCCTCTGTCAGGGAAGCTATTTTTACCGCTTTCTTTTATGCAAGTTTCTCAAATCCCGTGACTCTGATTTCCAGGTCAAAGACTAAGGTTTTGCTTTTATTATTCTGTGCACTTTACAAAGGAACACTGTGCCGGGTTGGTTGCTGTGAGCCTGTTGTGGGTCTTTGGTGTTGCAGAGGGAATTCGGTCACCCTTGCACAGCGATCTGTGAGCCCCAAGTCAGTGCCTGTGTTCTCCTGGCAGACAGAACCTTCTTCCTCCCTACCAAGAAATAGCAGGGTTGGGGGTGGTGACCCAATAGTTACGCGATTTGAAATTCTACACGAGGCATTTCTGAACTAAGTCCTAAATGACAGTTTCCTTACCCATGTGGAAAATAAGAAACCTTGCTAAAAAATTTTAACTTAAAGACCATGGGTTTAAGAGTAATGGAAACTTATGTCCACCTAAAAACTTGTAAAAGTCTTTTATAGGTTGTTTTTCATAATAGCCCCAAAGGGAAAGGAATTCAAATGTGCAACTAATGAATGAGTAAACATAATGTGGTACATCCATGTAATGGAATGGTACTGGGATACAAATAAATGAAATATTGATACATGCCTTAAAGCATCGTGCTAGGTAAAAGAAGCCTTTCAAAAAAGGACACATAGGATTCTGCATCTATGAAATTCCTAGAATAGGCGAATCTATAAAGACATAAACTAGGTTGGTGGTTAGGTTGGAGGAGACAGCAGAAGGAGGAAGAGTTTCTTTGTGGAGTAATGAAAATGTTCTAAAATTAATTGTGGTAATGGTCGCACAGTTGTGCGATTGTATTAAACATCATTGAATTTTGCCCCTTCAATGGGTGAATTGCGTGGTGTGTGAATTATACCTCAATAAAGCCGTTAATATTGTTTAAAGTGGTACTTTTTAAAAACACCAATGGTTTATCTCTCTTTTTACTGAACCTGATCACTTCGGGATAAATGTATCCAGTTCTAAAAACAGATGTGAGCTCACTAAAATGAGAATTAAAAATCATGGTTTTTCTTTACGTGGAGAGAATCTGATTTGCAGGTCATGCATACCCAGCATACTCAACCCTGTAACTCTTTTGAACTTTACGAAAACTTTTTCCTTTGGTGTGAAATCATTAAAAATATGTTTAAACAATGATACGGAGGCACGTTTGTTGTTTTTGTCTCCTAACCTTCCTTTCCCTTTCTTTGGGTAGTAGTGTCCTAGTTTTCTCTTAAGCCACACACCCCGTTTCTGGCTCATGCGGTTTGGATATCGCAGACCTCACCCCCGCTCCCCCACTACCCAGGCTCTATGACTCAGGCCTCCTCAAACAGCACATTCCATCCAGTGGTGTCCTGCAGCCAGCTCATACTGGCTCATCAAGACCAAAGGGGAAACGTTCAGAAATGTTGTAAGCCAGTTGTCAAACACAATCACTATTAAAAGTGGAAGCATAGACACTTATAGTTAAATGAGTAATACTAAGAATGGAGGCCGGGCTCGGTGGCTCAGCCTATAATCCCAGCACTTTGGGAGGCTGAGGCGAGTGGATTTCCTGACTTCACATGTTCAAGACCCGCCCAGGCAACTTGGCGAGACCTCGGCTCTACAGTAAATCAAAAATTAGCCAAGCGTGGTAGCCCGTGCCTGTAATTCTGCTACTTGGAAGACTGAGGCAGGAGGATCACCTGAGCCCAGCAGGTTGAGGCTGCGGTGGCTAGGAGCGTGCCAATGCACTCCAGTCTGGGTGACAGAGTGCGACTCCAACTCAAAAAAAAAAAAATGGAGACCGGGCGCAGTGGCTCTAATTCCAGCACTTTAGGAGGCCAAGGCAAGAGGGTTGCCTGAACCCAGGGGTTCCAGACTAGCCTGGGCAACTTGGTGTGACCTCGTCTCTACAATAAATCAAGAAACTAGTGGGAATGGTGGTGCGCACCTGTAGTTCCAGCTACTTGGAAGGCTGAGGCGGAAGGATCGCCAGAGCCCAGCAGGTCGAGATTGAGTCTGCGGTGACCATGAACATGCCACTGCACTCCAGCCTGGGCGACAGAGTGAGTCTCCAACTCAAAAAAATAAATAAAAAAAAGAATCGAGGTAATAATACTCAAACCTTATCTCTTTCTAATAATTTGACTACATTTTACCATTCTGAGGCTTTTGTGGTTACTTCCATCTATTGGACCGGTGTGTTGGTGAACAGCTGCATGTCTCTTCCCAATGCCATGTCCAGTGACTTCTCTTTGATAGCTTGAAACTGGCCACAGTGGCAGTATTTATACTAAAGAACTAGGCAAATGTGATATTATCCGGGTTTCCCTTTCCCGCCAAGGAGACGGTTAAACATTTAGCAGCAGTAGTGGGTGGAATGGTGGCTCCCCAAAGATATGTCTGTATCCTACCCCCTGGAGTTTGTGAATGTGACCTTGTTTGGGTAAAAGATGTTTGCAGTGGGAATTAGGTTAAGGATCCTGAGATCCTCCTGGGTTATCCTCATGGGCCAGAAATATGATCATGTGTGCCCTTATAGGTTGGGCAGAGGGCAATTTGACACAGACACACCAAGGAGGCATGCAGATAAGAGAAGAAAGCAATGTGACCACAAAGGGAGAGATCAGAGTAATATGACCACAAACAAAGGAATGCCTGGAGGCATCAGAAGCAGAAAGAGACACCTTGACCTTGGACCAATGTTCTTCAGAAAGTGAGAGAATACATTTCTGTTGTCTTAAGCCACCAAGTTTTCAAGAACTTGTTATGGCAGCCGCAAGAAGCTAATATATAGCATGCCACTGCAGCACTATGATATGGTTCAGGAATGTGTCCCAAGCTAGGACCACAGGAAGTCAGCTTCTAGTGTGAAGAAAGCACTCTCCTTTTACCTGGGGTTACCAAATGGTTTCATCTTTGCCCCTGTATCTGCCTAAGAATGGAAGCAGCACAGAAAGCAGTGAAGCTTAGATCTGAAGAAAGACATTCCCATCAATGCTGTTGATCTATTCTACCACCAGATTTTTTTTTTTTTTTTGAGTTGGGGTCTTACTCTGTTGCACAATCACAACTCACTCCAGCCTCAACTTCTTGGGTTCCAGCGATCCTTCTGTCTCAAACTCCTGAGTAGCTGGGACTACAGGTGCACACCACCATGCCTGGCTAATTTCAGGGTTTTAACAGTTGCATGAGCAAGTTAATTTTTTTAAGCCAAATTCCTAACCAATATAGACATGTTCATTTTCAGCAGACGTTTGAAAGTGCTCATTAACACAGAGAAAATTATAAATGTATAACAATTGCTGTCACGTGGTCAGTTACTACTTAAGAGAGGCAAAACTAATAAAGACAATCAGGAAAATATATATCAAGCAATGAACCATCTGAGATCTACCTGAAATCATTTGTTTCAGAAACACTCATTAAGCCCGGCCCTATCTAAAGCATGCCATTCAGGACAGATATCCATCCATTTAACAGCTTACAATTTATTTGCCAGTAAGGAGTTTAGTATAGCCCACATTACTGAGGTCACTAGCAGTATTAACTTTTTATTACATGGTCCACAGTTTTCTGGAAAGTTCTAAATTCACCTAATTTTATTATTTTTACTAAGGAGAACTTGGTTAATGTGCAATTAAAATACTTGCAATTCTTTATGAGATTATATTTAAGTACATCCACAAATCATACAGAAAATCTTTTTGCAAATTATATTTTGAGGGTTGGAAAAATATTCATATAGTGATTTTCAATGACATCGAACATTTGGTAGTTTTGTGCCTTTCAGTAATTTTTATTTGTTCATGTGGGGAGTACTCCTCTGAAAGGAGAATGTCACAGGAAATCCCAGGGATAGCTATATTGTTTTGACTATTTTTAAAAGAAAAGTAAAACCGCTCTACCTTCGGCATTTTTTTTTTTTTTAAATCCAAGTCTCACTCTGTCTCTCAGGCTGGAGTGCAGTGGCATGCTAACCACCACCACAGTCTCGACCTGCTGGGCTCAGGTGATCCTTCCATCTCAGCCTTCCAAGTAGCTGGAACCACAGGCATGCACCATCGTGCCCGGCTAATTTTTTGATTTATTATAGAGACGAGGTCTTGTCATGTTTCCCAGACTGGTCTCGAACTTCTGAGCTCAGGCAATCCTCTTGCCTCTGCCTCCCAATGTGCTGAGATTACAGGTGTGAGTCACTGCGCCCAACTACCTTCAGCATTTCTTTTTTTTTTTTTTTGAGTTGGAGTCTTACTCTGTCACCCAGGCTGGAGTGCAATGGCCGCTCCCGGCCACCGCAGCCTCGACCTGCTGGCCTCCGGCGATCCTTCCACCTCAGGCTTCCAAGTAGCTGGAACTGTAGGCACGTGCTACCATGCCTGGCTAATTTTTTGATTTATTGTAGAGATGAGGTCTGGCCAAATTGCCCAGGCGGGTCTTGAACCTGCGGGCTCAGGCAATCCACTCACCTCAGCCTCCCAAAGCGCAGGATTACAAACTGAGCCACTGAGCCCGGCTACCTTCAGCATTTCTATCTTTAAACCATTTTTCCAGGTTCAAGAAGTTTCAAATTATTTTTGTCTTCCATAATCATGTTTCTCTCCTCTATTTTCAAATACCTTTATTTTTTGATGAGCACACTTGAAATGAATTTCCAGTCAACTTTTTAATCTAATTAAATTCAGGTACGTTCAACTCAGATAACATTTATAGTTAGTTCCTTGATAGTTGATTAACTGGGACGCATCTTTCAGAATTCTTCAAACAAACAAAGGGGGGGTACTTGAGGGTTGCTTGTTGCTAAAAGAGCCCATTACTAGTATTGCTGTCCCTGTTACCAGTAAACTAACACCCAGTTGTCTTGGTCAAAACAGAAATAGCTTTTCTTTTTTTATTATTGTTTTTATAGATTTAAGAAGAAAAGTGCGGTTTTGTTACATGGATATAGTGCTCTAGTGATGAAGTCTGGGCTTTTAGCGTATCCGTTACCCAGATAGTGTACATTGTACCCAGTAGATGAGGAAATCGACTTTCAAATACAAATATTCAAATGTGAAATTAGTCTTCAGTGCCTTTGTATTTGCTAGTAGTATTACTTATCAAAACAGAATTGTTTTGAATACTTTCAAGAACAGCAAGCAAACCACACCACTTATACACATAAATGATTTCACTAAGAATGTGTAACATGCATTCATCAATAATAGTATTAATTCAAGTCTACAAAGCTTGTATGCCCAAACAATCCTGCTCTTTGCTATACAAATTAGAACAATCCTGCCCTTTGCTATTCAAGAGTAGCCACCAGCATGTAATCCCAGCACTTTGGGAGGCTGAGGCAAGAAGATTGCTTGAATCCAGAAATTCAAGGCCAGCCTGGGCAACTTGGTGAGACCTCATCTCTACAATAAATAAAAAAATTAGCCAGGCATGGTGGCATGCGCCTAGTCCCAGATACTTGGGAGGCTGAGGCAGAAAGGTCCCCTGAGTCCAGCAGGTCGAGGCTGCAGCAGTTTGAGTGTGCCACTGCATTCCAGCCTAGGCGACAGAGTGAGACTCTGACTCAAAAAAAAAAAAAAAGGTAGCCACCAAAATCTTTTGGGAGATTAGATCATTCAATGTGAAGTTAAAGAAAAACATTCATAAATAAATCTTGATTTTAAGATTTCTCATTTTTATAGCCCTATAATAGCCTAAAGTAAAAGTTGGGAACAAATAAGGTTTACCAACAACAGAGGAAGCTACTTTCTTTCCATTAACAAAAGCAAGCTGGGCTCAATGGCTCATGCCAGCACTTTGGGAGGCGGAAGGGAGAGGATTGCCTGAGTCCAGGGTTTCAAGACCAGCCCGGGCAACATGGCAAGACCTTGTCTCTATAATAAATCAAAAAATTAGCTGGTCATGGTGGCACAGGTCTGTGGTTCCAACTACTTGGAAGGTTGAGACAGAAGGATCTTCTGAACCCAGCAGGTCAAAGCTGCAGTGGCCGTGAGTGTGCAGAGTGAGACTCCAACTCAAAAAAACAAAACAAAAAAACATTAACAAAAACACCTTTTAAATAACACTCAATCCTGGTAATGTTGGCTAAGGAGAACCCCAGCTAGTCTGCTTTTTTACTTTAAAGCAAAAAAGAAACTCACCACCAATGTTGAAATATAAGGTAATAGAAAAAAAATCAGTGATTTGTTCTTTGATGGCCACTTTATGCCAGAGATACAAGGGTTTCTTTACACTCGGTTGTTTTCTTCATGTGGAAACACTGATAAAAATCTAGGCAAGTGGATATAATTAAGTAGTGGTGTGGCTCCAACTCTAATATGTCTTTAAAAAAAAATCAAACACCTCAACATTTGCCCAGGAACCAGAGGCGGCAATAGCCTTCTAAGAGGCCCTGGAGACATTTCAAAGCTGCCTGGACAACGGCTTGGAATGACTACAGTGGTGAACCATCCTGACTTGGACCTGAATCTAGATTGATGATCTAATCTATATCTTTCCCAACTCTGGCTGTCATAGTGTTATTCACATCAAGAACTGGGTGTCTGCCATTGTCAGCAAACAGAACTTCTTCAGAGCATTTCCATCCACAGAAACTCAGATCACAGTCTCCCAAGGCTCAGGGTGCTGTCCCTAGCTTTCACTGAAAGTGGGTTGGAAACTCTGCCCTGGCACGATAATTCTGAAAGGAAGGAAGCGTACCTGGTACTGTCCTGTGTTACCTTGGTTTAAGAACTTTGGGTCAGGGAAGCAAGGATTCACTGAGATGGCAAGGAAGCTCAGTCTGAGGGCTATTCCTTCTTCAGGGCCTCTTCCGAACTCCTGGGCCTAACTTTATATTTGTAACTCTGCATTCTTTTTTTAAATGAAGCGTCTCCTTAATTGCACAGGCTATAAAGCCCCTAAAATGGGGATCTGCTAGAGAAATTGCACCACAGTGAGCTAGAAAAACTGCGCCAAATTTTAGCCTGATCAAAGTCTAGAAATTAAATCCAAAATCTTTGTCTTGGATGGACACCTCTCTACCCCCAGCCCGACAAGTCACCCTTAGTACTAAGAAGACTCAGCTGAGTCTCTGTTTGTCCGTTGTGCTTTCTTAACCATGGCAGAGGTTCAGAAAGTGGCTTCAGTTTACATTTATTTGCCTTTGCTCCAACTTGAAAGAACACTCCATCGTGGGCCAATTATTACAATGGTTTATACACTCTAAAGACCAGAAGAGTGAAACTTTTTTGGGTTAAGTGGTATCACTGTTCCAGTGTCAGCTAAGTTTTGTTTTACAGTAAAGTTGATGGACTTGAACTAGGCTTTCACACATTCCTAAGAGGACTCTCAAGGAACCACGTCACAGAAACATTTTTTTTTTTTTCTGATTGTAAAAGTAACAGCATACACATATACATGCACACACATAAACAACTTGGAACATTATAACATAGGGCATAGAAAGTGAACATGTTTCATCATTCCACATAGCTGAGGAAAGCAGTTAACATTTTTTTCCAAGGCGTATATTAACATTTCATTTATTATTTTTGCAAAAGATGGGCTTATACTCTCAACTCAAAAGTGTGCTGTTTTCCAACTAGCAATCCGTCTTAGACATCTTTCCATGTTGGTCTTCTTTTCAACCTTCTTTTTTAAAAGCTTCTTGGTATTGTATACTGTATGGCTGAACCACACTTTCCTTAACCAACGCCTGTTAATGTTCATTCGGGTTCTTTCCAGTTTTCCCTGCGACACACATTCTTGCAAATATCATTTCACACTTAAGCAAATCTTTGAGCTGTTGTAAGAGTGTTTCTCTACGGTGAATTCTCAGAAGGTGAGTTATCGTTGGGACAAAGGGTATGAACATCTCTTTTTTAATAGCTGCTGCCAAATTGTCCTCCAATAATTTTATACCCATTTACATCCCCAGCCATACCGTAAGAAATAGCCTGTCTCCCCACCCTCTTAGCAATATTCCAATCATGCGATTCGAGAATGTCTGATGTGAGTTAGGCGTTAAGAGGTTCAGCCTGTGAAGTTTTTTCTCCTTGCGGAAAACTAACAAAGAGATCAAAAGTCTCTCCCTTTCCTCGATGAACTCCCTTGCTCTGGGTGAGCCAACTGCCCAGACAGACATTCAATTCATGCGAGAGGCGAAAATTCTAACACCTAATGCTTGCATCTAGCTAGATTTATTAGAGACAAGCTGTCAGTGAATATCTAAGAAAATGTGCTAGTGATAGAATACCTAATAGCTTAATTATTCAAGAAATAGAAGTTGGCCTTGACTTTTTAGCTCTGTTGTTTTAATATGAACAGTTTAATCTTATAGCATCAGAATGTCCACATCTGTACAATTTTTTTATTTCATTCCTACGTTTATTGGATCAAAGTCGTTTTTAAAAAATCTATTTTTTAAAGGTGTGTAAAAGGGACCCTGAGCCAGACCTTTAAGGAAGGGCAAGGTCTGCCAACATCCAGTCTTAAGGGTCACATTTTTTTTTTTTTTTGAGTTGGAGTCTTATTCCATCACCCAGGCTGGAGTGCAGTGGCACGCTCATGGCCACCACAGCCTCAACCTGCTGGGCTCAGGCAATCCTGCCTCAGCCTTCTAAGTAGCTGGAACTACACCACACCCGGCTAATTTTTTGGATTCATTGTGGAGACGCGGTCTCGCCAAGTTGCCCAGACTGGTCTCGAACCCCTGAACTCAGGCAATCCTCTCACTTCTGCCTCCCAAAGTACTGGGATTGCAGGCGTGAGCCGCCGCGCCCGGCCATGGAGCACGTTTTGACCGCCACTATGGTTTACATCTCCAGAATTAGGATAGCTGGGCATTAGGCTGGAAAGAGATTGTGAGGATTACCTAGTGAAAAGAATATCCAACTCTGCTCCACACAGGGTTGGTCCAGGGAGACGGGAAATTGATGGAGGAGCACGAAGCAGAGGATTAAAGGTTCTTGGTATTCCAATCCTAATTCCAGCATAGAGCCCCATTTTGATCTGTTTCATACAGTGGCTTATATATTATGTTCCTTGGAGCAGATTGATTTCTCACTTTTCGTGTCTGTGACATAGGCATAAGAACAGTGCCTATTTTGGAGTGGTGAAGATTAAATTAAATAACACTACACATGCATAGTGCTTAACCCAGTGTCCTGCACATGCCAAGAACTAAGTAAATGTTTGCTGTCTTATTTAAGATTTCGCTTTGAATCAGGATTCTGCTGCTAAAAAATAAGTTTCAAAACCACCAATTGCTTTTTGTCACTCTAAGATAAGGTGTGTATTTCAGCCAGAGTAGCTTTCCATTTTATTTATTTTCTACTTCCCAATTCATTGGTAATTCCGCTCATTCTCAGACCCCCATTCCATTTTCTGGAGATTGCTGAAGGCTCTGAGGAGAACCTCTCCTCCCACACACCAGGACACTCCACTCGCCACCAAGTATGGTCAGACCACGGCGACTCGATCCGTGTTCCCATCGATTTATAGAAGAAACGCAGCAGCACAAAAGTTATACCCACCCTATGGGTAAGGTCCTGGTAGGTTGACCGTGAGGACTGAACGTGAAAGCTGTCAAACCTTGTAAATATTACCTCGTTCCTATCTTTTCCATGATTATGAGGACATTTGAAGGAATTCAGAGGTGGACGTGGATGCCTTCTAAGACTGGCTGACTTTTCTATGCTTGGCCAGACACCACTTTTTCCAGGAAGAATTCATCCAACAAGCATATGCTCTTATCAATTCCTTTCTTAGGAAAGCTTGTATTCATGTAGGAGACGTTTTAAAGTTGTTCTAATGAATCACAGACGTGAGGCAGGAGGGAGAGAGCATCAAGTGTGTTCCTTTTTTGACTGGTCTAATGTGAGACCATTAGACTGAGGCATAGGAGGGAAACCTCCCAAACTGTACCCAGTATATCCAGGAACTCCTTCCATACCAGTCACACTGATGCCTGACAGCCAGACATAGGCTTAGGGAAGGGCTCCTTTACGTCAGGGCCATTCAAGGCCTGTAGTAGACTTAGGAACAAGTAGATGTAAACACTGTAGAATTAAGGGCTGAAAACAGCGTTTAACGAAACCCCTCCCTCTAGACGCTCTTGATCAAAGTCTCCTCTTGCACTAAGACAATCGATCTACAGTTGCATATATAAAATTTTGGCAACACTCTGTCCTCATTGCTTTCAACAGAGGCTTTAGACCCCTGAATCTGGGCATCGTCCCAGGACTGAGATCCAGTTGCATTCTGCATACCAGAAGACACACCACCACAGCCGAGGCCTGTGCAACCACTTTCTTTTAACCTCGCGTCTGTGAAAAATTACTTTCCAAAAAATAAGTGAAACCCGATGTCTTCTCCGGGTGGTTATTTTTGCGCCTATGAAGTCAATAAAACTCTCCAGATTTATTAGACAGCCCTGCTGCAAAAGACAAGACCACTTCCTATTCCCTGGCGGATATGTGTGTCTTTCCTTTCTGTAACCTTCTGACCACAGACTTTAATTTTATTCATTTCTTTTATTTGTCCCAGAAAATTTGTCAGGACCTCTGAGATAAGTGACTTGGCCTGCACTAAAATTCCAGTCTCTTGCATCCAAGAGTGGCAAAGTGAACACATTTCGGGATTCTCTAGCTTGTCTTCTTTGCATCTTATTGTAGAGGGTCCTCTTTTCTGTGCATCAGAATCAGCAAGGAGTTCTGGTTTCCTCTCCTTCTCCCACTCTAAACACTAAGTGAACACTTACCAACAAATTATACTCCTGTGACAGTCCACTGACCATGGGTTCATAGCCACGATCATGACAACTGGATTCAAATCTGTTGACTGGGCTCCCATTCAATGCCTATGCTCTACTGGGGCTGTGCAAATGGAAAGGAAAAATGCATTTTTTGGAGGGCACTAGAGTCTCCCAGGGGAAACAAGCACGGTAACAAGTAAAAGTCAGTTAGTGTGACAGATTCCATAACAAAGTCTTGTAGGTGCAAAGACCAGGATGGAAAGGACATGAAAGGCTTCTCAGAGGAAACGACTCTTGAGCTGTGTGTTTAAAGATGAGCAGGAAGTTTTCAGGTGAACTTGGGGAAGGGAAGGTCAGCGAGTTCAGAGGCCAGAGGTGTGAAACCGCATGGCCCACGGACTGTGGGTTGGGAGTGAAGGTCAAAATGTTGCAAGAAACCTGTGTTCATACATGAATGTGGGTGTGTGTCTCTTAGGTGATGGGGAAATGCTGACAGGATTTAGGCCTTGGACCAATTGTGGTATCATAATAAATGAGAGAGGGGCAAGGGCTGAGTGTTGTCCTGGAAAAAATGAAGAGAGATGGGGCTTGGCCACATTTTAAGTGCTAGCCAAGAAGCAGACATAAAGAGGTCGTAGAGTTGTAGAGAGTCCCAATCCAAAATGATTTCAAACAGTTGCATTCCATTTCTTTTTTTTTTGAGTTGGAGTCTCACTCTGTCACCCAGTCTGGAGTGCAATGGCATGCTCACAGTCACCGTAGCCTGAACCTGCTGTTCTCAGGCGACCCTTCCACCTCAGCCTTCCAAGTAACTGGAAATACAGGCCCACGCTACCACGCTCCGTTAATTATTTGATTTATTGTAGAGATCGGGTCTCGCCATGTTGCCCAGGCTGGTCCTGAACCCTTGGGCTCAGGCAATCCTCTCACCTCGGCCTCCCAAAGTGCTGGGATGACAGGCGTGAGCCACCATGCCTGGCTGCATTCCATTTTTTAAAAGTGAAAATTACCCTGATATCTTTTGATTTAAATGTTTGACTCACTGAACTTTGTCCTCCACCTGCTTCCAAAAATGATTTAGAATAGGAAAGAAATGCCATAGCTGAAGCCAGGGCCACCTGCATGACCATGCAGATCATGGTCAACTCCTCAGGTAGTGCAGAGGGGCAGCCCTGGTAGTCTCTGAACGAATGAGCACTTCTAGGACATTAGCTTGGGTTTAGTCATTCGGAATATCATTTAAAGAGATTCATACCAAGGCTATCTCGATAGTTTCAGGTTTGATTATTCTGGTGTTAATATGCCATATTATCTCAATTAAACTAGCACCTTTCTTAGAAGATGACTTCTATTCCATTCACTCCATTTAAGCTTTTCTTTTCTTTTTCTTTTTTTTTTTTTTTTGAGACAAAGTCTCACTCCATCACCCAGGTTGGAATACAGTAGCATGATCATGGCTTGCCACGGCTTCAAACTCCTGGGCTCAAGTGATCCTCCTGCCTCAGCTTCCCAAGTACCTGGGACTACAGGCATGCACCTCCACACCTGGATAATTTTTCCACTTTTTGTAGAGAAGAGATCTTGCTTTGTTGCCCAGGTTTGTCTCAAGCTCCTGACCTCAAGTGATCCTCCTGCTTCCGCCTCCTGAAGTGCTAGGATTACAGACATGAGCCACCACACCTGGCTTACATTTTAGTGCTTTAAGAAAAAAGTTGGGCCGGGCTTGGTGGCTCAGCCTTAATCCCACGCTTTGGGAGGCCGAGGTGAGTGGATTGCCTGAGCCCACGGTTTCGAGACCTGCCTGGGAAACTTGATGAGACCTCATCTGTACTATAAATCAAAAAATTAGCCAGGCGTGGTAGCGCGCGCCTGTAGTTCCCGCTACTTGGAAGGCTGAGGTGGAAGGATCACTGAAGCCCAGCAGGTCGAGGCTGCGGTGGCCGGGAGCGGCCACTGCACTCCAGTCTGAGCGACAGAGTGAGACTTCAACTCAAAAAAAAAAAAACAAAGAAAAAAGTTGCTTATGTCTGCATAGCTCATTTAGTTTTGCCAGAAGAAAGAAGATGTAACATAACATTTTGAGAGTTAGATGACTCTCAGGTTGTTCCCCAATAACTTGGACAAAGCACATAAACTCAGTTTTCCCAACTGTGTAATGGGACAACATGAATGCCTACCTCATAGGTTTCATGTCATAATTAAATGAACCAGTGACTAGAAAGTAGTTGGCATATGGTCAATGACAGATTTTGGTACTCCATGGCATGCACTTTACTGGGTGGCTGATATATAATATCTGATCAAAATCTTTTAGTTTTTCAGAAAAGGAAATAAAAGCTCTTTGAAGGCAGGGTTTGTTTATTATTATATTCCCAGCTCCCCGAATAGTGTCTTTCTCACTGCAGCTAAGAGGGTTAAACAGTAACTTGCCCAAAATGACTAATAAGTAGCATACTCAAGATTGAGACCTGTATCCACATGGTTCCAAGCCAGTGATTTCCCAGTCTTACTGTATACAAGGAAATGATGTGGCAGCTGGTTGAAGTGCTGCTCTGTGCCTTTTTGTACTACCAGTTTTCAAATTATCCAATTATCATCAAATGAAGGTTTTCAGAACAAGAAGTTTCCATTTGTATAAATTTTCATTTTCAGTTGGAAAGTTACAGTTGCTCAGGCTGGAGTGCAGTGGCACGCTGCTCACAGCCACCGCAGCCTCGACCTGCTGGACTCAGGTGATCCTTCCACTTCAGTCTTCCAAGTAGCTGGAACCACAGGAGTGCACCACCATGCCTGGCTAATTTTTTTATTTCTTGTAGAGACGAGATCTCGCCAAGTTGCCCAGGCTGGTCTGGAACCCCTCAGGCGATCCTCTCGCCTCGGCCTCCCAAAGTGCTAAGAGGATGGGCATGAACCACCGTGCCCAGCTGAACAGCTTTCTAATGGACTTTCTCAGCTTCGGGCCCTTTGGTAATCAGCCTGTTGTAGGCAAAATTAGGTTCCCATAACAGTAGATCAGACACTCTCCTGCTTTGAAAGCTCTAGCAGTGCTCCTTTACATCCAGGGTAAGAAGAGTGACTATCCTACTATGTACTACTATATTTTAAACTACAGATTTTCTGGCCACTCTCCTCGTGTGTCCTTGGCTTTAGTCATACTGAATTACTCACCATCCCCAAATACCCAACACAGTTTAGGACTTTCTGCCTCTCTGCAAGTGGCTTCCTCTGCCTTCACCTCCTTATCAGCCTTCAAAACTCCTGCTCACTCCTCAAAGCCCAACCCAATATCACATCCCGGGTGAAGCTTTTCCCACTCTAACCCTCAGCTGACTCAAGGACAGCTCTCGCTTTGCATTTATCATGGCACTTTCAACATTTTTATTCGAGTCGGTTATGTAATTAATGGTCTATGCAGCCTTAAATCATTGGTGTAAATCCAATTCCAACACGAGTAGTTTACCATTTTCTACTTAAGAAAAAAGAACACATTGATTTTTTTTTTTTAAGTGAATAGCAGTGCAATCAAGGAGAGAAAGCCAAATCACGTAGAAGTTGGGATAGTAACAGATACTTGAGAATGCTGGTCTAGGCTACAGTGTAAGTATGTGCTAAATTTGTGAACATGTCTACTTTATGAGGAGGACCCAACAAACCAGAATTTATTTATAAAAAATTGTGTATTTATTCTTACATGTCTAAACTTCAGTCATCTTTAAAGCACTCTCCGCTTGATGCAATAATACACCTATCGAGACACTTTTTCCACTGCTCAAAACAGTTTTTTAAAACTAAATTTCATTCTATTATAGAATCAAAACAATTTTTGAACCCATCAGTTTTGACGCCTTTTAATGCTTCTGCCGTTTTTTGTTTCACCTATTCCACAACAGCAAAACATTTCCCTTTGAAGACGTTTTCATCCGGGAAACAAAAAAGTCGCTCGGGTGAGACTGGGTGAATAAGGAAGGTGAGACATGGGGGCCATGCCCGTTTTGGTCAAAAACCACTGAACACTCAGCATGCGAAGCACAGGCATGTGCACTGTCATGGTGGAAGAGCCACAACTTGGGATGTTTCTTCTGAAAATCGTGACGAAACCTTCTCAAAACTTCCAGATAAAAACTTTGGTTGACCACTTGATCTGGAGGAACAAATTCTGGGTGTACTACAAAGAGGCCCATCCTCCAAAAGATCATTCGGTTTTTCTGGGGGTCCCCCTCATGTAAACACTTGCCTCCACTTTAGCACAATCTTGCTTCATAAAAAAGGTAAGGAATAACTGTGAAAAGGATAGATTGGTCTCAGGATCACATAGCACTGAAAGTCTGCAAAATCAGACAACTCTGAACCATGAGGTCTCTTGAGATGTGGAGACTTTCTAACTCTGCTAAGGGTCACCTTGACCATAGGGCGTTTTTGACCCTGGTTCTTCTTGGAGTTCTATTAGTTTCTGTGTTTATCTTTTTATATTTTTGAGTTGGAGTCTCACTCTTGTCACCCAGGCTGGAGTGCAGTAGCACGCTCACAGCCACCACAGCCTCGACCTGCTGGGCTCAGGTGATCCTTCCGCCTCAACCTTCCAAGTAGCTGGAACTACAGACACACGCCACCATGCCCGGCTAGTTTTTGTGATTTATTTTAGAGATGAGGTCTCACCAAGTTACCCAGGCTGGTCTCGAACCCCCAGCCTTAGGTAATCCTCTCGCCTTGGCCTCCCAAAGTGCTGGGATTACAGGCTGAGCCACCACACTCGGCCAGTTTCTGTGTTTAAATAGTAATGTCCTACCAGCCAGAAGACCGACCATTTCTTTAGTTGTGCGAGGCCTCAGTTATCACTGAAACTGTTGACATCTTTTCCATTTTTCTTTTTTTTTTTTGAGTTGGAGTCTCACTCTGTCACCCAGACTGGAGTGCAGTGACCGCTCCCGGCCACCGCGTCCTCGACCTGCTGGGCTCCGGCCATCCTTCCGCCTCGGCCTTCCGAGTAGCCAGAATTACAGGTGCGCGCTACTATGCCCAGCTTTTGATTTTATTGTAGAGATGAGGTCTCGCTGCCCAGGCGGGTCTCGAACCCGCGGGCTCAGGCAATCCACTCACCTCAGCCTCCCAAAGGCACGGGGTTACAGGCTGAGCCACCGAGCCCGGCTTATCTTTTCCATTTTTATATGCCAGCCTTGGAAATGAGTTTTTACTTTTCTGTTGAGGGAGAAAATACTAGTATAAAGTACTGTAGCACTAAAATTACCCAAGTTCCTGCTTCCTAGGACAGGCAGCCTACACCTCCTTCTTGAAGAGTTTTCAGTGGTATGACAGGACCGGTTTTGAAGAAAGTCAGATCTCACTGGATAGGAAGTCAGGAACTCTAGGTTTTCATTTTGGCCCTGCCGCTAGTCACTTGGGTGACCTCCGGCCAAGTCACTACGTCTCAGGAATGGAAAAGGTGGCACATTGGAAGTACCTAAGTCACATTTGGCCTACAGAAAGCACTTAGTTTGCCCCTAACAGTGTTTAAACGAGGTGAGAGTTTAGCTTGGAAACTTTACATGAGGACACAGTTTTTACCTTCCCTTGAGAACTCAGATATGGCCACAGGAGACCTACATTCCTACTCAGCTGGTAACAACTGTCCCCTTTAACAGGGCATGGGCTCTCCAGGGCTCCAGTGACCTCATCCATTTCCACTGACCTTTTAATCCATCCTTAACAGAGACAAAATACCAGTTGCTATTTGCCAACAGACCTGTACTGAGCGATATTAAAAATATTTAACTACTAAGGCATGAGGACTGACCTATCAGAAAGGACACGGACCTTTGTGCTGGAGGACCCCTGCTCTGTTCCAGTCAGTCATGAGGAGGTCCAAGAGGTCCTGGAGGGGATGCCGGGGATGGGCCTCACAGAGTGGGCTCAGAGCGGCATATGCCACACACCACGGCAAAGACCATGCTAACCTCAGGAGCATACCACCTGAGTGTCAGACCTGCTGGAACGCCTGTTTTCTCAGAGTTGTGAGAGATATTCCTGTATCCACGTCTCTTATTGAAAACAAGAAAACGGAAGAAAAATGGAAAGAAAAAGTAGAATGAATCTTCTTGTCCTTGCATTCTTTGTCCATTTACCAACAGGCCTCTCTACACATCTGAGTTTGATTTCCTGATACTAACCGACCTAAAACTCTTCCAGCCTAAGCAGAAGAAGCCTCTGATTTTATCCATTTTATAAATGAAGCGAAAATTTTGCAAATCATGTCGAAGAGAGAGCATCGAACAGAATTTACATAAGGTCTAAAGCACTGGTAGAAATAATAAATTGTCTCCATTTTCTTATCAAGCTTTTCAATTTTAAAAGCACTCTGATGCGCTTTTGTTTTCTGTCTTGTTTTTAATTTAGCCATGGCTATTTTTCAAATGGCATTAATGACCAAAAGCTAGCCTCATTCTCTAATTACGGTAAGAGACACTAGACAGGAGTTGTTCCAGACACTGACCCATCTTGGCTCAAGGAGAGACTCTGGGCGGTTTTACTGTGTGCTGGCTTAGTACCTGAGGCCAGGAAACATCTGTTATAACATGCGGTCCAGCGGGTGCTCTGCTTAATTATAAAATAGCATTGTAGTGTCCCTTTGAGTTGGCTGGCCGAAGCTTCCAATGCTATACTGTTAAGCAAAATGTAATTCTTGATGTTCTGTGAACGAGATCTCCAACTCAAGAACTGAATTGCTTTGAGAAGAATAGAAAAAAAAGTTCAATCTTTGTCCTCAGGGAAAAGCACAGGGAAAGACAAAACAAAGAAAGACTTTCTAACAGCCCTCGAGAAGCTTAGATAGGAACTGGGCATCCCTTATATAGGGAAAAGGGTAACTGATTCAGGAATGACTCATGCTTCTCGAATGACATGTTTATATAGCGCTTCCTTCTCTTCATTCCAGGGATCCTGTTTGGAAGGTCAGGGACAATGACAATCAGAGGCAGAGGGAAAACTGGAGACGGGTGGAGGGAATGCCTGGAACACCGAAAGGCTCATTCACCTTGAAGAAGAGGACACATTCCTGTAATGAGCTTATGCAATCGGTTACGGCCCAGGACTTAGGGTTTATTCTTGGAACGTGTACCCTTGGGAATTCTTTGCAGTGGGGTGAGCCTCTTATTAGCATTTATGAGAACTTACCTTCCTAAACCCTCTTCCTCACAGGCTGACAAAAGAGTAGAGCCCATCGCCGGCAGCGTCTGTTCAGGAATATCTTTTGTCTCATGGCCTGTTGTAATCACTTCCAGACCAGTGGTATACTTGTGATTTACATCATGTTACAGAGGAAGAAGTCTTAAGGATTTTTTTCTCTACATCTTTTTGAATTATTATTGTAGACTCATTGCCAGGTTTTGTTTTTTTTAAGGGGGAAGTTGATGAACTTTTAAACATGTCGTTACATGCTCTAAAACGGCAACTCTTTGTTCTTTCAAAGTTTCTTTTAGAAAGACATTTAATGGGCTGTGTGTGTGTGTGTGTGTGTGTGTGTGTGTGTGTGTGTGTGGTGTTTAGAAACAGGTAGAGAAAGGAAATAGGTGAAAAGGAACACTTGAAAATCATAGTTTGTGTTTCTGTCAGGGAAAAGGCTGGCAAACTGGGGGAATCTTATCCAACATTTGGGGTGGGTTTAGGAAGGGCTGCTCTGCATTTATTTTGAATCATGCTTCAGTAACTGGGGGCAGTGGCTGAAGAGTTAAGCCCTCAAGCAAGGAAATATCTCAAAGTCAGAAAACAAAGGGAAACGTGCATGTTTCTGAGGATGGCATTGGATCAGCCTGTGGATTTCAAGCAATTATGCAATATTATGATTCCCACTGAGCATGCATTCGATGGAATACTGTTCTTTTTATTTCTCCATGTCCTGGGGTTGTACACTGAAAGAGCCCTGTTCAACTTCGAATGTCAGGATTTTGAAGGAAAAATTATAGTAAAATATGTTTAAAACAGTGGGGCCTTATGTGAGTGAACACATTTTCCAAGGCTTTCAAAATCCTTTTGTTAAAAATATGGTTTTTATTTTGTTTCTTTCTTTCATTTTTTAATTCTTTTCTTTTTATTCAAGCTTTCACCTCCCTTCCTTCCCGGGGTAAAGAAGAGAGGAGTTTCAAAGGATCTCCATTACACAGCCTACATTGAGGCCTAGGGACTTTTAATGGAGTTATTTTAATTGGGACACCCCACTTGGAAAATAAACAAGAGAGAAAAGTTCATCTGTCTCTGTAACTTCAGTTCCAGCAACCGTGGTGACAGTCACAGTGTCTGAGTAAAAGTTCCCTAGAGTCATCTTGTGAGCAAAATGATTATTAATTGAGGTTTCTGTTAGTTGAAAGATACGTTGTTTATAAATGGGAGAAACTTTCCTAGAGTGCAAGGAACCAAAGAGTCAGCCTATGAGCTGTTCTAAAAGATCAAATGTCTTTTTACAGATTGAATTAATGAGAAGCAAAACAAAAAGCAGGCACAGCAAAGGGCACAGATTAGGAAAGATGATGAATGAATGTCATAGCTATTTTGTCCCAAGACATTCTCTCTCCCATAGGAGAGAAGTAGTTGGGAATTGCATGAACAGAGACTGGACTTCAGTGACTTAAACATGCAAGGGCTGTTTTTCATATAAAAGAAACTCTACCTGGCTACACTGGTGTTCGTATTGTGGTTCCTCAAAGTCATCAGAGCCCCCAGGCTCTTTCTATCTCTCTGCTCTTCCTTTCTTAGGACACGATGTTCCTCTAGTCATTCAAGCATTCCTTCTAATCACGAAAGAGGAAAAGAGGGAAGCAAATGAGTGTCCCTGCTAGTCTAATTAGCTCCCTTTAGGGACCTTCTCCAGAAGTACCCGGGAAATTTTGACTTACAGCCAATTGACCAATCCTTTGCCACATGGCCACACCTAGCTGCAAGGGAATCTGGGAGATAGCGTTTGTCTTTAAAGAGGAAAAATCACCATCCCAAATGTAATCAGAGTTCTATTACTAGTAATAATGGAAGAGCAGGTACCATCTGGAAAATTAGAACTATCTGCCATACTCATATAGCACATCCTGAAAGCCAGTATTTCATCCAAGTCTCCCGGATTGCTTCTGTTTGAGTTACGCAGTGTTTAAGGCTCTAGCTTGACAACTCGGTTCTGCAGTGTATCATCTCAAAGTACATGGCCAAAATAATTACTTTTGCTCATCACTGATTCTTTCTTCAGGTGGGTAGTTTAAGCTATGGAATTTTATTTATTTATTTAGTTAGTTAGTAAGTTAGTTGGTTAGTTAGTTGCATTTGAGATAGTGTCTTGCTAAGTTACCTAGGCTGGAGTGCACTGGCTAGTCATAGGCATGATCATAGCACACTATGGCCTCAAACTTCTCGGCCTTCCTAGCAGAACATAACCACGTCCAGCTTAAGCTATGGAACTTTTCATGTACTTAACTAAAGACCAGAAAATTCCACACAGTCTTGAGGCTCTAAGTTAGGCAAATATAAAGTTTCTTGCCTAGAAATTATATGTCTGCAAACTTTTTCTTCTCTACATGATTGTTGGAGCTTCAACATTATTTAAAAAAAATAAATGTTTTGGAAAATTTGTGGGCTTGTAAGTAAAGACAAGGGAAGAAATTGTAAAAAAAAAAATATGAGCTCCAACTTACACATAAATAATTCCACTGTTTCCTGCAGGGGAGAACACTCTGCCCTCAAATATCTTCACTGCTTGAATATCTTCACCTCCTTCTTTATGTGGCTTAACTTAATCTATCAGTTAAAGATTTACTTCTAAAATTGCCAGGGTTTAAAAAAGATGTAGGCCGGGCTCAGTGGCTCAGCCTGTCATCCCAGTGCTTTGGGAGGCTGAGGCAAGTGGACTGCCTGAGCTCGTGGGTTCGAGCTCGGGCAACTTGGCAAGACCTCGTCTCTACAATAAATAATAATAATAAAAAAATTAGCTGGGCATGGTAGTGTGCACCTATAGCTCCAGCTACTCGGAAGGCGGGGGCGGAAGTATCGCCGGAGCCCAGTAGGTCGAGGCTGCAGTGACCATGAGTGTGTCATGCACTTCAACCTGGGTGACAGAGTGAGACTCCAACTCACAAAAAATAAAAATAAAAATAAAAATAAATAAAAAAGAGGTGAAGTTATTAGTCATTCAAAACTCTGTGTAAGTTTTATTAATCAGATTGTTTTCCTACAATGATACAACTTCAGTGCATGGGAGGTATTTGTCTGTCAGTTTCTCTTCTCACTTGAGGAAAAAAATATACTCAAGGAAAAACTAAAAACCAAACAGAATGATATATTGTGTAAAATGTCATTCCTTCACTCCAGATTTGGAGATTTTTTTTTCTCTCTGATGCAACAATTAGTATGAGTACACATAGATATTAACACACATATACACACATTGTGGATATATAAAAATCCTTTCTTTCACCCAAATAAGCACATACCGTGCAGGCTATTATGTGCCATTAAAAACTTAAAATGCAATTGGAGAACACTTTTTATCAGCATATAATCTGCTATATTTAAAAAAGAAGATTCTGTTGAAATAGACATTTGGTAGGGGAGCGCAATGCTAAATTCTTGAAGCATGGAACATTTCCCCTCAGTGTTTTATGGTGAATATTTATAATATTTTATTGTGAAGGCTATAGCAGCCTGGAGTTTATAAAGAAAAACCTTGGCCAGGTGCAGTGGCTCACACTTAATATCTCAGTGGGAGGCTGAGACAGGAGGATCGCTTGAGGTCAAAAGTTTGCGATCAGTCTGGGCAACTAGTAACACCCTGTCTGTCCAAAAAAAAAAAAAAAGTTAAAAAGAAAATTAGTCAGGCGAGGTGACATGTGCCTGTAGTCCTAGAAATTCAGAAGGCTGAGGAGGGAGGGTTGCTTGAGTCCAGGAGTTCAAGGTTGCAGTGAGCCATTATCATACCATTGCACTCCAGCCTGGACAACAGAACGAGATTCCATCTTTAAAAAAAAAAAAGAAAAGAATAAAGAAAAACCTTAAGAAGAAGGAGAGGGTGGATTTACCTGGGACTCTAATGCCTATGTGTGGGATTATGGTCAAGTTCCTAATAACTAGATGCTAGCATCTAAATTTCCCTAATATAGTCCACATTTATGCCTGTTCTGATAGTTTCTAACAGTTCCTGCTTTTATCCTCAAAGTGGTCTCATTTTGGATGACAAATATGTAATTACTCTAGCAGTAACTTTTTGGCAAATTGACTAACTAGGATCAGCCGCAAGTATTAAAAATGTTGTCTAAGCCACCAAACAGTCGGATTTTATCAGGTTAGGACTCTGGCTCACTTTCTTATGAGTGGTACAATCCGAGCAAGTGATTTAACTACTATTTTCCTCCGTTTTCTCAGTTTCTAGAGGGAATAATAACTTCCTCAGAGGGATGTTATAAACATTTAATAAAGTAATGCATGTGAGGGGCTTATCTGGTTCATATCTGGGTTCAATGTCTGGTTCGTATTTAGGGCTCAATAAATGTAGCTATTTATATTACTGATTGTTTTTATACCCCTCCTCCTGACTGCTTTATTCTTACACTGCATACAATCTCATCGATTGAGATTAATTTAGGTGAACAGGCATCGTCTTCAAAAATGCATTGTGGTGTAGCCGTTTAAGAAAAAAAATTCAGACCGGACTCGGTGGCTCAGCCTGTAATCCCAGCACGTTGGGAGGCCAAGGCAAGTGGATTGCCTGAGCCCGTGGGTTCAAGACCAACCTGGGCAACTTGGCGAGACCTTGTCTCTACAGTACATCAAAGATTAGCCGGGTGTGGTCGCGTGCTTCTGTAGTTCCAGCTACTTGAAAGGCTGAGGCAGAAGGATCGCCTGAGCCCAGCAGGTCGAGGCTGCGGCGGCCGGGAGCAGCCACTGCACTCCAGCCTGGATGGCAGAGTGAGACTCCAACTCAAAAAAAATCAGGCAAGTGTAGGACAGTGGCTGTGAACTGGAGGAACCATGTCATCCCTGCCCAAAGTCACCGATGGGGCCATTTGTACGACACGACCTATTGACGGTGGAATCACTGCAAAGAGAGGACTCCGGAGAACTTAGAACCAGTCACCTCTCTGCGTGTCTTGTCTTATTGTGCAACTTTCCGTATGTTTATTACTTCACCCCACATCCTCTCTTAATGGCTCTCCCTCAGGCAGAAGCTTCATACCAAACAATGAATGACAATTGTTTGTTGAGACAACCTGGAAGAACCAGAGGCCTCTTAGGGAAGGATCAAGGAACTTTGACTCAGTAGGAGTGGGAGTGGGAAGACAGGGATATTAAAAGAGCAGGAACAGGTATTTTCTTCCATATTCATTTTCTTAAAATTGAATTATGTTTCTGTGAAAAGCTGTTTTGTAGAATAACAACCTCTTTATGGTTTCACCAGCTGAGACATAAAAGACTATTTGTGGTGTAATGTAAGTTCTGAGTGCAGGTGAAAATTTCCTACTTACTGGTTATTTGAATGAAAATAAGAATAATGTTTTGTAAATAACTTGACTCTTTTAACCAAGGATCTCCAAGTCCTTATGTCACTGTGGTATTATACCATCACTTCAGCTCTGACTGAGAGGGTTACTTTCACACTGTAGAATTCCCTTGTCCTTCTTAGGTTGTCAGGTGTTTTTTTTTTTTTTAATTAAGAAAAAAAAACAAACATCCTTTGGGAACAGGATATAGGAATACTTCCGGCATCTGCCATTACTTCGTCCAAATAATGTCCCATTTCCTAACCATATTTAAAATAATGGACTCCATCCAATAAATAGTCTCACCTCTGCAACAAGTAAATGGAAAATTCTGCGTGACACACAGCACCACCCAGGTCTACAACGCTTCTGAGATTTCCACCATGAGAACACCATGGAAGCAAGAGAAAGCCAGTTCAACCACAATTATCGAGGGGACGGAAGAGGTTACAAAAGGTGAATTCAGAGCCTGAGAACTAAAGGCAAGTGTAAAAACAAGCCAGGGACCCATTCTTGCCTAACACTTTCACCAGATTTTGATCCAATAAGTTGGTGATGTAAATAGAAAAATGTATCGAGACAGGTTAGAACTAAAGGGTCATTGGGACCGTTCACTTTGCGCCTATTCTGAACTTATCTGTATGGAAAACCAGAAAGCCAAGCGATCCTCCCAAAGCCAAGACAACTGAGGCATAAATTGGGCTGTGCTCTTCATTCATGATAATGAACTACAGGAAGTGGCTGCCTAATAAATGACCCAAAATGCTGTTCTTATCCGGCCTGGGCCATCCCTGCCTCTACCTTTGTGCCAGCACGTTGAACCATTTTAGAGAGTGGCCATGACCAAGGCCATGGTGATTTTCATACGTTATCTCTCATCCACATAACCCCTCTGCAGAGGAGGCATTCCCGTCTGTGTTTTTTCGAGAAGGAATCGGAGTGGCTGCCCAAAGCCACACCATCGGGAAAGGGCAGAGCGGGAATTCTAACTCAAGTGGTTGGAAGCCAGGTGCTGTTCGTTGTTCCAGCACCCAAGTCTCCTCCACACTGGGGGGGGGCCCTATTCCCTCATCCTGGATTTTGCTCCTTGGTTATCCATCTGATTTCCTGTGCCCTAGATTATCAAAGCACCTGCAGAATGAAACTGTGCTCCATGGCTGTGGCTACAAACTGCAGTGGTGGTTTCCCATCTCCTAAAAGAACAAGTAACACTACCGTTGTGACCACCAGCAACTAGCCCACAAAATCCAGTTTATATTCACTTATGTTCCTGTGCCCTTTTTTTTTCCAGGGTCACCTCTCTTGGCTCTTGGCTCTTGCTTAGTTTGCTCAGATTTCAGAATGTCACAGACTGGGTGGTTTAAACAACAAACATTTCTCACAGTTCTGGCGGCGAAGAAGTCTAACATCAAGGTACCAGCAGGGTCATGTTCTTGGTGAGAGCCCTTTTCCTGGCCCATAGATGGCCGTTTCCGCCTTGCAGCCTCACATGATGGAGAGAGAAATGACTCTCTTTCATGTCTCTTCTTATAAAAGTTCTAATCCCATTCCTAAGGCTTTACACTCATGACCCGATAACCTCTCAAAGGCTTTCTAATACCATCACACTGGGGATTAAGTCCTAACATATGCATTCTGGAGGAACACAAGTCCATAACAGCTCTGTTCTCCATCTGTTATTCTCTCCTTGCCACTTCTCTTCCCCGTTTGTGTTGTGCTTTATTTTCAAACCCAGGGACCTCCATTTACATTCCTCAATTCCAACATATATTTATGACTAAAACCCACTTACAAGCCGGGCTCGGTGACTCAGCCTGTCATCCCGCGCCTTTGGGAGGCTGAGGTGAGTGGATGGCCTGAGCCCGCGGGTTCGAGACCCGCCTGGGCAGCGAGACCTCATCTCTACAATAAATCAAAAAATCAACTGGGTGTGATAGTGCATGCCTGTAATTCCGGCTACTCGGAAGGCTGAGGCGGAAGGATCGCCGGAGCCCAGCAGGTCGAGGCTGTGGTGGCCGGGAGTGGCCACTGCACTCCAGTCTGGGCAACAGAGTGAGACGCCAACTCAAAAATTTAAAAAAAAAAAAAACCCACTTACAAGCAAGCAGTTGCCACATCCGTACCAACGTGGGTGTGAGGATGGCTGAAACTAGCACTGTCCAGTAGAACATTCAGTGATAATGGAATTGTTCTATAATCTACACTTTGTCCTGCAGTAGCCACTTGCAATGTGGCTAGTGTGACTGAGAAACTGAATTGAAATGTGATCAGTTTTAACTTCAACAGCTACATATGACTAGTATCTATGGCATTGAGCAGTGAAAAAGTGGGCATCCAGGGAAAGTTGAGAGATGGCTACATTACTGGATGTCTCAGGATCTTAGGAAACTGCATACACTCGACCATCCCTGGTGCTCACACCTTACTGCTGGGAAGCTCAAATAAGAGCTATTTCCCTGATAGGAGGTCTCCAAGGATTTAGAATCATGCTTAAGGATGAAGATTTCAGTAGGCCTGGAGCTGGGTGGAGGTATGTGGGCAGGTCCGGTTGAAGTTAGAATAGTCTGTGGGTTGGGTGATGGGAACAAATCATAGACAAAAACAGGCAGGACAAAACCTCCACTTTATGACTGATAGCTGTGTGATCTTGGGCAAGTTACCTCCCCTTTCTGAACCTTGAATTCCTCATCTATAAAATGAATAATAATATAAAAATGATAGTGATAATAATGCTAACCCTTCCAGGTTCGGTGTGAATCAGAACACCATCACGAATGTGAAAAGCATCTTCTAAGCTGTTATCATTCTTTCCATAGTAACTATCATTATTTTGGATCAATGTCTGGGAGTTCTAGAAAAGTCACAGAAGGCTGGGCATGATGGCTCAAGCCTGTGATTCCAGCACTTTGGGAGGCCAAGGTGAGAGGACTGCCTGAACCCACAGGTTCAAGACCAGTCTGGGTAACTTGTCGAGACCTCATCTCTGAAATAAATCAAAAAATTAGCCAGGCATGGCGGGGCTTCCCTGTAGTTCTAATTAATTGGAAGGCTGAGGTGGAAGGATCACCTGAGCCCAGCAGGTCAAGGCTGTGGTGGCCGTGAGCATGCCACTGCACTCCAGCCTGGGCGACAGAGTGAGACTTCAACTCAAAGAAAAAGAAAGAAAGAAAAGTCACAGGCATACATGGTATGAACCAGGGAGATAGAAAGTGGTGGTGGGGGGAAGAGAGGTAGAGAAGGAAGGGAAGGAGGAAGAGAAGGAGGCAGAGAAGAGGAGGGCAGAGAGAGAGAGAGAAGAGAGAAATCCTACTTGTGGTTTCTATTTATTTGGAAGATGATTTGACTGGTTCGTAACTGTATTTTGCTGGCCACCGGGCCAACTCAGAACCTGGCACAGAGCCTGGCTCAATAAGGGGTTGTTTGGGACAACCATTTTAGAAAACCATCTGGCATTATCTAGCTAAGACAGGCACACCCTCGTGCCATGGCAATTCTACTCCTAAGCATAAATCCTCAAGAAACTCTTACACGACTATACCAGGTTACATGTGCAAGAATGTTCCCAGCAGCACTGCTTATAAGAATCCATCAAATGGAACCAACCTAAGTGTCTATGAGTATTATAACAAAAACTAGTGCTATGTCTGCCCAAAGGACTATGGCACAGCAGCAAGCATAATTGGAATAAATGTACTACAGCTGCAATACTAAGGAAATACAGAAACAGAGAATGAAAGTCTGGAAATAAAAAGCAAGTAAGAAAAAGAAGAGATGTTAGGGGGTTTTTCAGAAAGGGCTGTCCCGGTGCTACTAAATGGCTCGAATACTTGAGTATCTTGGGTTGGGTGTCTGTAAGCAACGCAAAAGAGTAGGACACAACTTGGAGAGAAGTCACTAAGTGATATCAGCATCGCCTCGGGCTCAATAAAAACAATGTGGAGCTTTTAAGAAAAGGATGATTAGGCAAGGAGAAGATGACAAAAACGTTGAAAACAAAAGGTAACAAGCTCACAGTGTCCTTGAAACTCTTACCTACAGTTTAAGTTTTAAAAAAAGCTGGATAGCAGATTTAATTAGACCTATCTGCAACGTATCATATATGTGAAGCTAACTGTTTAGTAAATCTGTTTACAGTCTTATTCATGGCGTGGACAGTGAGTAGGTCAACGAAACCTCCTTTGATTGGGGGCCCCAATACTGAAATATAGGTGGACCCTAACAGACCATTGATGACATTTTTGGTGCCTAGAAGGGGTGTATCTGTTTGCCTTCTAGGTTGAGCGGAAGGAGGTGTTCTAGAATTAATAATTCAAATAGTGTTGTCACACTTGGAGAAGAAAAAAGAGTGTCAAGGCAGTGCTGAGAATCTGGGAGCCCTGCCAGCCCGGTTTGCATGACGAGTGTGGGTAAAAACATAAAGAGACATGTGGTCCACTGGTTGATCTGTTTCCTTTTCATTTATAAGGGCGGTTTACTTTTAAACAAAATAGTGTCCTTTCCCAGTTCCTTTGAGAACATAGCTGATAACCGATCCTTAAAACCAGAGTTCCTACCAGCGGCAGGCCTGGCCACAAGAGCATGGGATCAGGTGTTTTCTTTCAGCACCTTTCTTGATGGCAGAGAGGGTACCCTGAAGATCTGCACGGGATCATCTCATCTCTGGCCACCTCGTGGCACGCTACCTATACAGCCATTACTAAAGGAGAGCCCATTACAATTTACAAATTAAAAGCCAGTGGGAAAGAACATCATCTTGGCAACCGCCTCTTGGGAAATCTTACAACTGCAAGAGCGCCATGGAAGAGTGCTTTAAATACCATCGCGTTGCATCCAACCTCCCCACAATTGTATAGGAAGGGCACGTGGCCAAGGCCTTGCAGAGAAAAGGCCAGGGTGCCCAAGCTCGGGATTGGCTAGGGGGTGTGTGATGCTGAGCGAGCCACTTAGCCCGCTCTTGCCGCATGAGAAGCACGCCACATGCTTCTTTGCACATTCTTTCGAATCCTTGTGTGGCTGGCATTTGGAAAAACAGCGACTGCAACCAGAAGTCGCAATCCTGATGACAGCTCCTGAAATCTCATCTTTCTCGCGGCAACACCTACTGTCTGCTTCCCACCCCTGTTACAAGAGAGTCTTCCCTGCCCAAGCTGTGCTCCAAATAGAAAGGATTTCAGATGTACACGTTTGGCTGCCTCGTCTGGAGGCCTCGACAAATATTCAGGTAGTAAATAGCCCAAGCGAAACGCTGCTGATAAAATTAGTTCAAGTATTTCCCAGAAAACAAACCTGACACCGCCATGAGACTTGATATCCCAGCCTGAGCAGGGCCCAACCTCTGCATATCCCCTCGCCTTCAAAGCCCAAATGCCTTGTTTGAAATGGCTTTTCTTTTTCCCCTTTCTAAATTCCATCGTTGCCACTTCTCCTTCTCAGAAAAAGAACCATATGGTTATAGGGTAGATTGTCCAATCGGGGGTTTTTGCATCACAAATGACTGCACTGAAGGTTAATGCCCAAGGTCAGGTTATTAATACATCTTTGAATTTTGTTCTTCTGGTTTCTGATATCATCTTAGTCACCTCATTGATTTATACCACGGTCATCCCATGTCATCATTCATTTTCCTGAAATTCTGTTCATGGCTTGGTATCAGACTCTCTCCTTAATACCCTTTTTTGGTTCTGTCTGATCGGTAGCTTAATAGTCTTTGCATTTATCTTCTCCCCACAGATCACACTACACCTGGCGTCCAAGATTTGTTTGATTGATTTTCACCCTGTCACCTTCTCCTTTTCCTCAATCTTAGTGGAGAAAGAGAGAGAGAGAGAAAGAGAGAAAATTAACCCTTCTCTTGAGAAGTATTTCACAGTATTTCTCTCTGTCATACTGCTTTTCAGGTAAATAGTTTCTGCCTGTATATAGGTCTATTGATTTGTCTGCATCACATGTGAAGTGTTCTCTCCAATGTAGTTGAGGGTCTTGGGCTCATGCTCCCGGCATATGGTAACAAGACTCAGAACTCCCTAATACTCAGCCTGGCCACTGGGTTAAGGCTTCGATGGATTCTTATCTCACCTTCACAAAAATCCTGTATGGGTAGGGGTCATTATTTTATCCACTCAGCAGATGAGGAAACTGAAGTTCAGAGAGATTAAGGAACTTACCCAAAGTTAGAAGCTACTGGCAAACTTGGGAGCTCAGCCTCCGGTCTATCCCTTTCCCAAGCTTGTGGGTAACATTCACTTTCTAACTGCCTTCCTCTACTTATTTTGATGAAAAATTGTGGCCAGTTATGATAGATGACACAGTCATCAAACAAAAGGGGCCTGGGAGGTCTTTGCAAAGCGCATGTTAGTTGTAAAATTATCGCTGCCTCTGGTATAGTTACATAAAAATATTTTTCTTGTACATTTAAAAATAAAATTAATTTTAAAATCATTTGAAAAGTAGCATATGCTAATATGGACAAAGTTCTTAATTAGAAGGAAGGAAAAAATCCACTAATATTCCTAGCAACTAAAATCACCACAGTTAACATTTTAATATCTCTCCTTCTTGCCATTTTTCTAAGCGACAATTCATATATTTATAATCATCTTCTGTAAATCACTTCCTCATAAGGATTTTCTACTTTTTTTGGTTGTCATAGTTTTTAATGTGGTTAGAGACACAGTGAAATCTTGATAAACATGTACTATGTTTATCAATCATAGATGAGATCTAGTCAACTATTATTCATTTCATTGATAAAGTTTTGAATAGATTATACATAAGCTTCTTTAGAGTTAAAATGTAGAGAAAGATAGGTAGCAAACACCTGACACTTGCTCCTGGCTTATAAGGATATCTTGTTCTTTAGTGTTTCAGGCCCAAACTCCCAATCACCTTGTCTTGCTACCCACTTCTTAGGAGTCCATGATAAAATAATTCAGTTTCTTAAACTCTAAGCTCAAGAGAATAGAGTCCAGAGAAGCATTGCCCCTACCTAACAAAGACTCAACTTCTGAGTTTCTATCTCTTGCCTTGGAATTTTAGGTCCTCACATAAGTGAAATACTCTTCCAAAGAGTATTTGGAGTATTATCCTACAGGACTCATAAATAAATAATAATCCACACACAACAATAATTCCCACATTATTTAAGGTATGCACACATAAAGGAGAGAGAAATAATTTTGTTGCCAGTGGACTTACTTTAGTATATAACAGTGTTTGAAGTTCAATATTTTGGCTATTAGTGCCATTATACATATGGATGTATATGACAGGGGCTCCCCCCCAAAATGGAATACTTTTTTGGAGGGCAGGCTCTTTGTAGTACAGTCTTCCACTGCTGGGAAAGTGTTCTAGAAACTCATCAGCATCAGTGTGCTAGCTAGCATTGCTGTGAGAGGCTGTGTTCAGCTTTGGTAATTTTTTTTTTTTTTAGTGATTCTTTTATTATGTTTGCCCTTTTCATGGTAGGTGATTTATGAGTGTACCTGCCCAATACCGTGCTCAGCATTCAGCAATTTGTGACTAAAACCAGTATGACCCCCATTCCCACCTTCCCAATTCACCCTATCTCACCCTAAGTGACGTTTTATGTTTCCCCACATGAAAAAAGTTCTCAAGGGGAAAAGTTTTGCTGATGTGGAAGAGGTGGAACAAACAAACAAACAAAACAGCAGAAGCACTAAAAGGCACCAAAATTGACGAGTCCAAAAATTGTTTTGAGCAGTGGAAAAAGCATCTTGATAGGTATATTGCATCAAACGGAGAGTACTTTGAAGGTGACTGAAGTTTAAACATGTAAGAATAAACACATACTTTTTTATAAATAAATTCTGAGTTTGTTGGGGTCCCCCTTGTAGACAAAATACCAGCATAGGAAAAGGCAGTCTTGGAGACCCGAGATGAATGTTTTCAAGTGTAGAGATTCTCAAAGTCTATTCCATAAAATATTAATTCCTCGGAATGTTATTAGGTGCTTTATAGAAAAGGAGAGTTCCACAGATGCATGCATTTAGAAAAAGCTAGATAAAAGAAAGCCAGTTGCTGTTTTTAATTGTAAGACTCAACAGAATTTTTAATACCAAATTGTAAATTCTGAAATTTTAAGAGGGAAAAAAATGTAAAATGAAATTGGCCACAGAATACTTTGTAGTTATTTGTAAGTAAGTGTACACAGAGCACACTTTGGGAAATGGTGTGAGATTTTGGCTGCTTCGGCTCTAAGTAGGTATATGACTTGAGGATGGGTTAGTCAATTGTTCATCACTGTGTGTCTCAGCTTCATCAGGTAATCATTGAATCAACATGAGAAAAATGAGTTTTTAGACTGACTTTTGCCATTAACTAGTAGCAGCAGATCTGAAAGATGTCGGTAACCTGGAGTTCAAACCAACATTCTTTTCACTCTTTTAGAGTAGCAAGCCTGGTGACATTGTTTGGTACTGAAATATTATCGCTGTGCAACCATAAGCCTCAAGTTTCTTCTCTTGAAGTATAAACTATAAAATAAAAAATCTTTTAATAAGAAATGATCCTAAAACATAAAGTTAAAGGTAAGCCAGAGATTGGAGCAAACTCCTTGCAATGTGTATGACCAACAAAAGTATTAGTATCCGGAATACAGACAGTCGTTACAAATCAGTAAGAAAAAACAAACAGTTCAATAGGAAAATGAGCAAAGGATTGAAATGGAATATTCACAAATTATAAACATATGCCAATAAACATATGAAAAGACTTTCTAACTTATTAGGAAAATGCAAATTAAAACAAGATATCATTTTACATCTATCAGACTGGCAAACAATTTCCAAGTCTGGCATGATAGGATGGGAATTGATGCAATTATTTTTAGAATAATTTAGCAACAATTACAGAGCTAAACGTGTTTACTGTATAATACAGGGAAGCCACACCTAGGTACATTCTTAGGGCAGTGTTTTCCAACCTTTCCCCATTGTGACAGAAGGATAATATTCACACAGCACACTGAGGTAGCTGGAAGAGGCTGCTCACAGCAAGAAGTGACCCACTTGGGGGGCTGTGACCACTTCAGATCCCACCTGGCTTCCCTGAGGGCGGGGATTCCACATCTTCTGCCCAACCGCGAGGCACTGCTGTCCAGCACCAGCTGGGAAGTTCTGTCCTAGAGAAGCTTGCCTCTCATGTTCAAGGAGGCATGTGCAAGAACGTCCACCAGGGCATTTCTATCATGCCCAAAGCAAAGCAAAGCAGAATGGGAACAACTTCAATGACCATCAGTAGAGAAATGCATGAAACGTTATCAGTACACTGGTATAACAGGACACCATACGACAGTTGAAGTTAACGAACTGAATAACAGGGATGAGTTGCAAAGGCATCATGTCGAGTGAGAAAAGCAAAATGCAAAAGGATATATGTGACATGATACTATGTATGCAAAAATTTAAAACAAAGAAAGCCATGCATATCTATGTAGTAAAGATATAAAAATACGAATGAGGAGGAAACCACTGACTTCAGGGTAGCAATTGCCTCTGGAAAATGAGAAAAGGCTGTGAGATTCTATAGCGGATGAGGGACTCTAAAGGAATCTGTGACGTTGTATCTCTTAAAAAACAAAAATAAATGAAGCGCACGTGGCAACGAATTTATGTGTTACATCCAGGTAGTAAATACAAAGCGTTCTAATGTGTTTTTACTACACTTTTTGTGTATTTGAAATACCTTGCCATAAAAAACAAACAAAACAAAAGCAAAAAACAAAACAAAACAAACAAAAAGCTAGATCAATGGTTGTAAGCCTAGAGGCACGTTAGAATTACAGGGGAGTTTAAAAAATGTCCACACTGGGACCACATCACAGACGAAATCAGTAAACTTAAGGGGTGGTACCTGGACGCAATATTGTTTAAAAGCTTTCCTGGTGATTCTAACGTATAGTTCAGGGTTGAGTGCTGCTGAGTTTGAAGATCCCAAAGGTTTCTTTCAAACACTGTTTCTTGTTTCTAAATATTTTTACTGCACTGTCTCCTCAGATGGTTTCATGTGAACACAACTGTGAGACAAGAAGTCAGGCCCTGTTAATATTCCCAGAGAACTTTCCTTCTATCAAAACCAGTTATCTTTTCCTGGTGCTCATGATTCTTTTGTTTTCTAGAATCACATGCTTCCCCTCTCCCGTTTAAGTTGCTGTTCATCCCTCCCCCTTTTTCCTCCCACCTTTCTGAGTCCATCCCAACAGGCAATTCATCCAAGCACCACAAACTTAAGCTCTGAGTCATTCATACGCATTGCTTTTGAACATATTAAATAGATCCATATGCTTATCTATACTAAGATATAGATTTTTTCCTCAGAAAATAGAATACAAAAAAATCATTCCAATGTGTACACTTTAAATATTTTAAGCCGGCATCGAAAATGAAGCAGAAATTAAAAGTAACTTGGACCAGAATTTTGAACATTAAAACATTACAGTAAATTGGTAAAACATAAACCAAATATATGGATGTCTACTTTATATCCAAAAAAGTTACTCTTTCCCTGCCATGCACACACAGACAACTCTCATAATGGTTCCACCTCAGTCAGTGTTAGATCACAAGCAGAACAGTAATGGATGTGGTCTTTCTCAACATTTTTCCCCAAAGTCTCTTAATTATCCTTCCCAACTTCAGAAATTCCGCGACGTCATCATCAACCAATCAGAGCTTCTAAACGGTTTGAAAAAAACTGATGGAGCCAGCCACACTGAGTTGATATCGAATCAAAGAAATGTGACATTCTCTTTAGCCTGGGCAGTTGTGTCCTGGGTAAACATATGATTTCCATTAGATTTCTCAAAACATGGAAAAATCGTTTTCAGACCCTCAGCACTACCATGGACGATGATCGTTTTAGATTAGCACCACAGACTAAAGTGCCATTGTCTTGAATAAACCCTACCAAACTCTGATCTCAGGGAAAGTAAGAAAAGGAATGCTGAAAGACAATATGTGTCAACAGACCAGGAAAACTTCCAACACTACTTAAGGTTTATTGGAAAGCAGACTGACGTCCCAAGAGAAAAAAAAACAAAAGGCAAAAAATCATGCCACAGTTACCAGAACAAACAGACCTGAGTTTTAATCTGGATTCTACAGTTTTCTAAGGCATGGCCTTGGGCAGATTACTTAACCATTCCAAGCTTCAATTTCCTCAGGGGTACAATGAAGAAAATAAAAATAGTTACTTCCCAATGCCCAGATCTTGGCTTCTAATATGATTTTCTAACAAAAGGGAATCAGAACTCCTTAGAGAAAAGACTGACTCCAAGGCTGGGGCAGGAAATATACAAGATACACCTGATAGATTCTTGCAGTGTGAGAAAGAAAGGCAATGCGCAAAAAAAATAAAAAATTTAAAAATAGTGCTTTATTTGGAGGTGAGGTCTTTGGAAGGTTACTAGGCAATGGCGGGGAACCCTCATGAATAAGGTTAGTGCTCTTTTAAAAGAGACCCTATAGAACTCCCTTGCCCCTTCTGCCATGTCAGGACACAACTAGAAGATGACCATCTATGAATTAAGAAGTGGGCCCTCACCAGACCTCAAATCTGCTGGCACATTGATCTTGGACTTTCCAGCCTGTAGAACTGTAAGAAACAGATCTCTGTTGTTTGTAAGTCACTCAGTCCATAGTATTCTATTATAGTATCCCAGACAGACTAAGACTTTGGATTATAACCAAAAGTAGAACATAAATATCCTTGAGTCCATATTGATACAAAGAAACATTTAAATAAATTAGGAAATGGGGAAGAATAGACAAATCTCACACACAGAAGAATTTCAAGTAATTTAGGTAGATACTTTCTCCTCAAAGAGGTGGAGCATCACTCTCTGCCCCTCGCACATGGGCTGTGATTAGTGATTTTCTTCCAAACAGTACAGCATGGAAAGAAGAGGCCAGGAGAGGAATTTTTCAGGGGAGAAACCCAACAAATACTATCCAGTCATGCGGTCAAGCATAACACTATCAGGGGTAAATCATGTTGATAGCAAGAACCCTTGATAGGAGGCGATGGTCACTTCATCTCTGTGATCTTCCTCTCAAGAATCTAGCACCCAGTATAATTATGAGAAAAATCCATGTTGAGAGACATTCTACAAAATCCCTGACCAGTACTTCTCAAAACTTTCGAGGTTATTAAAAAACAAGGAAAATCTGAGAAATGGCTACAGCCAAGAGGAGCCTAAGAAGATAGGACGACTAAATGTAACAGGACATTCTGGATGGAATCCTGGGACAGACAAAGGATACTGGGTAAAAACTGAAGAAATCTGGATTTAGTATGGGCTTTGGTTAGTAATCATGTATTCACGTGTTCGTGAATGATGAGAAAACATACTATACTAATGAAAGATGTTAATAATAGGGAAAACTGGGTGGTATATAGGAAAACTCTACATCATCTCTACAACTTTTCTATAAATTTGAAAATATTCTAGAATCTAAAAGGTTGTTAATAGTTACCTCATAGGATGGGTGTAAGGATTAAGCTAAAAATCTAATACAGAGCACCTAGCACACCTAGCTCGGTACATAGTGCCCACTAAAACTGAGAAACTATTATTGGTTAGCATTATTAAGGAAGGTTAATTCATGAAGTGATTAGCAATCCATTCCAGAAGTAGAACACTCGCTTTACGTCGGGAGCATGAAGAACGATTTGATAGCTCTCACCCATCCTGAGTATTTATTAATGTTTTTTAAAATCAGTAATCTTGGGAATCCTATCCTTTTTCGCTGGGCAAGTCTATTTCCACTACTTTTATTTTTCCAACATTATTCCGCACTTAGGAGAAAACTCCAGGGAATGAATTGTATAATCCTTCTAGTTTATTAAACTTGTTCCCACTTCTACACAGAGCCAGGCCATGCTCCTTCTAATAACTTTCTTCCAGGCTTGTCTCCTTATACCATGAGTTTAACTTGGAGTCATTTGAAGAGAACTGCATTGTATATACGTCCAGCGTGCTGGAATGTCATTGTCACACTGCAGTGTTAGCTATGACCTAAAGAAATGCCTCTCGCCATCTGGTGTTTGCTCTCCACACTGCCTCCATGTCTGGTTCCTACTTAGGCTTCCATGTCCCCTACTTTGTTGATTAAGCCTCTTTGACCCTGCTCCCAACTCAAATTGGAAGTTATGTCTCACTCTTCTGAGCACTTGATTGGGATTTGCCGTTGAGCACTGGAGGCACAGTCCTGCACTGAAGGTATCTGCAGGCATTCTGTGTAATCTCTCCTAGCCTGTCAACTCTCTCTGGGCTGAAGCCAACGCCAGCTCCACCTGGTGACCTCCTCCACACTTATATGGAGTCGGGAACATCCAGTGCTCCCCGTAAACATTTAGTGAAGTGATGCTAATTTGATACCGCTCCCCAAAGTAACTGAAGCACTCAAGTGTGCTCATCTACCAGAAGGATTTATCTCACTTAGCAGAGAGCTCCAGAACTGAGTTTTCTGCAGAGACAATTCCCAAGAACTGATAATAAATTTTTTAAAAATGCCTCAGTGACTGCCTTATTTTCCTATCAATCAGTTCGTTTTTGTACAATTATAGTTATAATTCTCCCACTTTATTTGTCAGTTAGTCTTTTTTTGTTGTTTCTTATTAATGTCAGCTACAGTATTTTTGGCAGGTTAGCAAATATAGGAGTGATTATACCCAATGTGTTCCATTTCTTCAAGATGATGAAAGGGATTATACAAAGAACTAAAATAAGACTTCCATCATTCACCCATTCACTCATCCATCCATCTATTCATGTATCTATTCATTCATTCATCTATTCATTTATTCATCTCTCCACCCATCTGCCCATCCGTTCTACTTCAATAGGCATTTGCGAATGGCTACTACATGCCAGGTGTTGTTACATTGGGTACTGAAGATGCAGGGAAGAATAAGAAGATCCTTGCCCTCGAAGAGCTTCCAGTCTAGTGGGAAAAAATAGACAAATACACAGGCACGACTGCAACATAACAAGTGCCATTGTAAGGGTAGCATGAGATACTAGAGTTGGAGGGATGTGTTTATACAGTAGTCAATTGAGCCCCCCTCCCCAAAAAAATCATGAATTGCTTCATGGATTTTTTCAAATAGCTTCCATATCTTGCAGAGGACTTGGAATGCTGGAAAAGCAGTCTCCCCTCTGACATTTCCTAACCTTGACCAAGGGCAAGACACTCAACTGCCCTGAGTCTCAGCTTCCTTCTCTGTACAATAGTATCATTGCAATCACTGTGTAAAAGTTACTGGGATCTACTAGGAAAATTGCATAAATTAGTAAATAAATAAATACCATTATTATTATATTTATTACAAGGCAAAGGAGAATATTTTTCCCACACAATCTCCTCTGCTCTGTTCAGTCTCTGCAAGAATTGGGAATTTTAGGTAGATCTGTTTTTACTATTGAACAATCTATTTAATCACACTCTACCTTTCTGCTTTTACTAGCCTGAATCTTGATCCCTGGGTACCCAGGTATCAGTGCATGCTGTGAGAGAGCCTGATTGACTGAACTGAAGCATCATTATGTGTGCTACCCACATGGCTGCTCAGGCCATGATTCCTGGACAGCAGTTTTGGGTGACCTGATTTTAGAACTGTTTTACAGTCTAGTTAGAGATCAATTCATATTTGGAGGCAGGAAAAAAATTAATACAAAAATCAAGAGATGCACGTCTTTTTTTTTTTTTTGAGTCAGCATCTTACTCTGTCACCCAGGCTGGAGTGCAGTCGCACACTCACGGCCACCACAGCCTCGACCTGCTGGGCTCAGGTGATCCTTCTGCCTCAGCCTTCCAAATAGCTGGAACTACAGACATGCCACCACACCCAGTTAATTTCTATTATTTATTGTAGAGATGAAGTCTCACCAAACTGCTCAGGCTGGTCTCAAATCCCCAGGCTCAGGGAACCCTCTCACCTCAGCCTCCCACAGTGAGATGCCACATCTTAAGAAAAAAAACGTGGATCCTATTTGAAAAAAAAAAATAGTGAATGCTGGGGAAAAAGGCAGTCGTGTCCCAGCGCCATCTCTGGGTGGCTGGGCCCGGCTTTGGTCCTAGATGAATTCAAAGCCAATGGGCCTGCAGGACATGAAGCCACATGTTTTTCTTGTGAGCCTAACAAACGTAAAGCTCCCTTAATCCACACCAAAATAAAACTGAAATGTACGCTGGTACAGAGGAGATAGACGTCTTCCACCACCTCTCGGCCCATTCTCCAGCCCAAGGATGGCCTTGGCAAGTGAATTTCCCTTCCTAAAAATGTCTTCCTCCCCTCTCCCCGCCCCCCTTCCCTATTCTTTTGACATTTTTTTGCCACCCAAACGGCATCCCAGAATGCCTCATTTGGTGACATCACAGATAGCCATGGGTTGCTTCTGGTGTTCCATCTGTTCCTGCAGGCCCTGCCTCAGTGCGGCTGAGATTCGCAGGGAGTGTTCCGTGGAGGCCAGCGTGGGGGTGGGGACCGGGCCTTTGAAGCTGTTTTCTATCAGGGCACTGCAGCTGTCAGTGTTGGCTGCGGAAGCCAGTGATTGTCCCCGAAGCTCCCCGTTGCCGGCAGCGCGCTGAGCTTGTGGATATTAATTGGGCTTTCATTATGTGAACGAACCCAGAGGCTTCTGCAGTCGATTCCTATATCTATATTGATTTATTTAAAATGCCAATAAATAACAGCTCTCTCAAAGCAGCTTCTAATGTTTTTGATAATTAGTTGGTTTATGTCTCCCCCCCCCGACCCCCACCCTTTTTTTTCTTTTGACCCATTACAGCATAATAGATCACAGAATCTTTGACAATGGACAGGCACATTGGCTAAATTATCTTATTACGGTTCCATATAGTTGAAAAGAGGCTTAAGGCTAGATGATCAGATCCCAGCTATTGTGGAAACCGAGAAAGAATAATGCTCGCAAATTACGGCCGGGGCGCCTCTGTGCCACTCATTGTCCCAGGAGCTGTCGGCATGCCTTCCACAGAAGCGCTCCATGGAGTCAGCAGACCTCGGGAGCGAACGGTGGGGCCCAAGTGCAGGTTGGGAGGGAATCTCTTTCCTTTGGGGTATATTATAGGTTATAAGATATTTTAGGGCCCGGGCATTCAAAAAAGAAAAAAAAAAAAGAGAGCGAGAGAACATCTTATATTACATTTGTGTGTAACTGTGGGAAAAATGATGCTTTGGGGCGCCCCAGATTAGGCAGCTCACAGGATATTTTGGCACCCTGAATTACTATATATTCTCTCCCCCCTAAAGTGGAGAAGAAAGCAGAAATTGCACATTCATTTCATTTCACCGAAACTTTTCAGAGGAAGAAAGGATGTTCATTAAAAGTGAACAGTGACACAGCGGCGCTGAACTTTCAGGGAAAATGTCATTGTCACGGAGCCTGACTGTGACCCAGTATCATTCTTCAGAGCAGAATCTAAGGTTCCTGTGGTCTGTTGAGCTCCTAATGGTGTTAAGAAGAGCAGTGCCCCAAGAGCGTGGGGATGCAGATGGATTTTGGAAGAGCCTTGTTCTGGCCTGCAGGCCACGACTTTAACAAGAAGTAAACATAAGTTTGATTCTAAAAACAAGTAGTGTCAGAAATCCTTAACGAAGCTCTTCCTCTCATTTCTGGAAGTTGGGTTGAACATCATTTCTTTATAATAAAGTATTTATGTCCTATCCTCTCTCTCTCTCTCTCTCCTCTCCTCCTTCTCTTTAAATAAAAGGCCCACTGATATTAGACGGAAATATAAAACAAATGAGATCAATGAAAACTCAAACTGTCTACTAAAATTGAAACTTAAAATTGCTGTTGCCACATTCAACTATGGATTGTTTCTATAGTGTTATACATAGTTATTTCTTTTTCTTTTTTTTTTTTTTTGAGTTGGAGTCTCTCTCTTGTAGCCCAGGCTGGAGGGCAGTGGCACACTCACGGCCACCGCAGCCTTGACCTGCTGGGCTCAGGCAATCCTTCCGCCTCAGCCTCCCGAGTAGCTGGAGCTACAGATGCACACCACTACGCCCAGCTAGTTTTTGTGATTTATTGTAGAGACGAGGTCTCACCAAGTTGCCCAGGCTGGTCTTGAACCCCCAGGCTCAGGCAATGCTCTCGCCTCGTCCTCCCAAAGTGCTGGGATTACAGGCTGAGCCACCGCGCCCGGCCCATAGTTATTTCTAATACAATCTCTGAGAAAAACAAGCTTAACATCGGTAACTCAGGTAAGCATGCAAAGGACACTACTATATGTTTCTGCTGTTACATAAATTCTTCTTAAACTGCATCATGCAAAAGTTCAGGGATGACAATGGAACTTTAAGTAGGAAAGATTATTACTAAGTCTAATTTTGGAGAAAACAATCTATTTTTGTCACTTCTAAGACATCTAAAAAATATCCGATATGATACTTCTCTTTCTAAATTGAAAAATGGGTAAAGAGCACAAGTTTACTTTTTCCCCAGGATTTGAGAAATTCTTCACGTCTTTATCTACTCCCAAATCAAGGAGAGACCCAAAACCATTTTAAGAAAACCATTACATTCCTATTCAAGATCAAATGGAGTCATTATTATACCTTGGTACCAATATTATTTTTCAACTTTTAGGGGAATAACAAGACAGTAAGCTGTATCATGTCAGATATTTATCCCGTTGAGGCATTTTGACATAGTAGCCATGCAAACACACCTCAGCTAAGGTATGTTGATATGGAAGAAAACAAGATTCCTTGCAGAAGGGTACAAAGGAGAGATAATGAACATGTGCTGTCACTCATAGCACACATGATAAAACAGAGAATTGATAGATAAGAAAGAGTTGTTATTCTGGTCTTCTCATGTTGCCTGATTGGTTCCTCAGCAATATAATATTTGTAGCAATGGCCTCCATTTATTTAGTGCCCACTGTATTCCAAGTTCTGTGTGATATGCTTACATAATATGAATATTTGTCATGCTACTAAGAGTTTTGGAAATGTCAAAGGCCAACGACTCATTATTTATTTTTGGTAATGGCTTTGGAGTGAGGTATAATAGTGGAGGGGTGAAAAAGACAAAATAAAAAAAGGTACAGTTTTGTGAATTATTTTTCATTTTTCAGTTTAATTTTTCTCTTGACTAACCTTGCAGCAATTTAGGGCCTGTGGGGAGGGGATTAACTTCAGAATACCTGTGATATTTCTTCCCCCTGAAACATCTCATGTAATCTTTTCATTTCCAATTCCAAATAATCCTTGTGCCCGCTCTGAAAGTTCACATCAGTAGTCACTCTGGATTGGTTGGAAACCCAGTCTCTCAACAGAAAAGACCTTCTCTAGAGTGGCCATGTTTTCTGAACCTCAAATCAAGACACATAGTCCAAGTTGGAACCTATTTGGTCAAAACAAAACAAAACAAACAGACAAAACGGTTCAACTATGTGGAATTTAGACTCTTCCCAAAAATCCAAGGTATAGAGTTGACATTCTTTTAGGAATCCCAAGGTAACATCTCAGGATTGCACATGAGACAACCCCAAAGGCTGCAAACTCTGGGATTCTTTCCATGTCCTGAACGGATCCCTGACAAGAAACCTGTGGGCTCTGCCTCTCTCAGTCTCTTCCTGGTCACCTTCTCCAGAGTGACTCTCTCAGCAAACTCAATTTCGTACGCATGAACAAGCAGAGGGTGCCACAGTTTGAGGGTAACTGATGGATCTTTATGTAGCAAAGCAAGGTGTTAAAAACAAAATAGAAGAAGAACAAAGGGTTCCTGTACACGTGAGGAGTTTTCTGCACTAACAATCTTGCACTGAACATGTGAATATTTTAAATCAGTATCAGCTCAACAGTGATATTCTGTAAAGTTGTTCATTTTTAGGGATCTGATCATCTAGACCTGAACTGATTGATACAGTAGCCACTGGCCACATGTGGCCAATGACCATTTGAAATGTGGCTGGTGCAAATTGAGTTGTGCCATATGTACAAAAATACATGGGGATTTCACTCAGGAGACATGGAAAAAATGTAAAATATATTAGGTACAACCTTTATATTGATTATGCATTAAAATAATATTTTGGAAATATATTATTGGAATTAACATTATCTGTTTCTTTTTACTTTTTACAATGTGGCTACCAGGAAGTTGAAAATTATATGTGTGTCTCTCCTTTAAGGCTTACATTATGTATTTCCACTGAACAACACCCATCTAGATAGTTGGATGGAGAAACAGGACATGACTTTCTAGGCCAAGACAACAAATCTTCAGAAATTACTTTTGCTTTGCTCTTAATTTTGCAGCAGACATTAAACACAGAAATCCTAAATACAGGATAAGAGGATGTTTTATGGCATACTGTTTTTTGAATAAATGTATTTTTATTAGCATCAGATCTCTTTTTAAATTAAAAAATAGACAAAGAATTTTTAAGTAATTACAATAACAGCTTGAAATGCAAAAATGAAAAATTACAAACACCTACTCTTTGGTTTTTTTAATTCTTAACAATGCAGAAAAATATAAATAATAATTTATTTTATTTCTCACCCCAGAAGAATACTAATATAAGTCTGCTTGGATTATATTTTAAAATTCCTTAAACTCAGAAGTCATGCTTAAGTGAGAAAGGTCAATTTTAGGCACCTAGCTGTCATCATTACTTTAAGAAGAAATCACCCCCCAAAAAATCCTTTTTAAAAAATACCACAATATTCAGTGGGAATGATTTAAAAGTTGCATATATATTCTAGGTTGTATTGTTATTCTTAATAAATCAAGAAAGTGCTTGTAGTTTGAATTAAACAACTTGGTAAATTAAATAGGAAGCATTTAACTTAAGCAAAAGAGTATTGTCCAAAGATACTTTCGCCCCGACCATCTCCAAACGTTCAGATTCTTTCATAGCATGTTGAAATCATCTTACTTGACAATTTCACCTTTCAATATGTAACAGCTAATCAACTATAACAAACAGTACTAGATCAAAGGCAAAAACACAAGTTTTTCTTCACTAGGAAGTCCTGGAGTTTAAAATCTCAATAGCAACTTTAAAGCATGCTTTTCTAATAAGTGGCATATTATAAATAGCAGAATGCGTTATAAACAGTAGTTTTATATTGTTTACTTAAAATTATTCCATTCGCACTTATGATAAACGACTTCATCTTCAGACATAAAATATTTTCACTCAAGGATAAGATTCTTGCTCGATGAATGTGCAGGGATATTATTATTTCTTAATCGGAAAGCTAAAAATATGTGCATTCGGAAATGATGTTTGCCGAAGTCTTGCAAGCCTGAGCTCCTTTCATTCTAAAAAAGGATATATCCAAGGCTGACACCAAGGGGATGAGTTTGCAGAATAAAAGCTACACTTTTTGTCCATAGATTTCATTTTGTTTTGTCTTATTTCCGTCTTTTGGTTCAACAGGATTGTTGCGGCATCAGGTAAGAAGCTGAAAAAACACACATCCCCACGCTGAATAATATACAGACCACAGCTTTAACTCAAGTTAAGCCACCAGCTACGAATAAAAGCACCAGAACACAAACCAACTAAAATCTAAAGCAAACAACATACTTGTCACATAATAACGATTGAATAATGCAAATATTAACAAAGCAAACCAAGCAGGGGGCCTCCGTCTCAGGAAGAAGAAAAGCCAGTAAACAGAAGGCAGTGATTGGGAAAGCGACCGGCTCTTCCTGCTCGTCGTGACTGAGGAAAAGTGGATCAGGACTGACATCTGCTGGTCTTGTTAATGGGATGTACCCATTGAATCAAGGGTCTTGGAGAACAAAACACTCTGCTGGGGTGATATCGCATCACGGGTAGGGAAGGGGCCATGGCGAAAGCCTTTCTGGTGAACCACCTGCAAAGTACCCAAGTGGCAGCAGCAGCCTGAGCCAGAATAGCCTCAGTTTTCCCCCTCTTGGGTAGCTCACCTTCATAACCAGGAATGTTTTTCTTAGCACCCCAAGAAGGGACAGAATATTATATAGGTGGATTTCTAGAGAGAATGACACAAGTTCCAAGAGTGGTGGTCAATACATAGGACAGCCATTTCCAAGCCTTCGGCAAAAGGCTCATCGGAGAATAAGTTACTTTAAAAGGCTAATTGTGTGGCCACACATTGACGACCTCAAGAATGTTCAGCCGTACCATGCTATGATATCAACCTCTTGAAAATGCCTTCATGTCAATGTCCTGAGTTTATCTGACTTTATCAATCTCTTTTCCACCCTCTCCATTTTCTAACTGGAATTCTAACTGGAATCTATCTCACAGACACTGGATTTGTGAGATTTTGTCCTCATGACACCCTGCTTTCAATCTCTGGAGTCTTAGTTTTATAAGCATAATACTATCCATCGCTTGGAAAGACAAGTTCCCCGCTGTCTTGGAAGCTACAGGAAGCCTAGGACGGTGATTCCCTTATTCACGTCATCTCCTCAGCGCCCAGCACGGTTCCTATTATATAAATAGTCACTCAACAAGTATTTATTGACTTACTGGGAAAGTTAAGTATTCTGTATTTCCTGCTTTTAGGAATGAGATTTCTTTACAGTAGATCTGAACAGAGCCTAGTGGTCTAGTGTTTAATTAGAAACACTGGTTTTAATCGGAAATAATCAATGATGCTGAGTACTTTTTTGGCCTTCCACCAATGCCCGTCTCCATATAATTTAATCTTATCTCTTACAGGAGGTGCAGTCCTAAGGTTTTTGTAATAGCAGGGTTAGGTCTTGGACTATAGAAATTCTTCTCCAGAATAATCCTTAATGTGCTTCATCTCAATAGCCAAAGTGAGACTGGTGGGCCAGAAATCTTTACCCCCTCCTACCCACCTTTTGGATATATCAATGCCAGATACTGCTATCCCTTTCAGTTAAATGCATACGTATTCCTTTCAGTGTATGGATATGTGTATCTCTGGACACAAACAACTTATTTAAAAAAATTTTTTTTACAAGGCATATGGAAAAATTGAAGCCTGGAAAATTTTCCCCATAGACAGAAGGGGGAGAAAGCCTGAAACTTTGACTGCCAGAGCATTCAAGAGACATACTGATCACACACTATCTTTAAAAACACTTGCAAAAATCATCCGGCCTACATGAAGCAGGATCAGACTGATCCAGCAAAGCTGAATCAAATTGTCACCTCAAACTACATTTTGGGAAGCAAAGACTAACTAGTGCATATAAATCATTAGCGTTGAGGAGAAAATTACTAACTTATGTCCAAAAGTCTACAAATCCCATTCTCTCTTTTCACCTTCTTTGCGCTTCTGCACTTTCCTCTCAGCTTATGAAAAGAACAAAATAGTTTCACTTTTCTTACATACAGTTTCTTAAATAAAAGTCTTTTTTCCTCCAATTCTGAGGAGATAATTTTGAGTATTTTTTTTTAGTCATGGGGTTGTGGGATTAATAGTTTATCTATATTTGTAAAATCCTCTAAACCTCAGGATTATTCTCAGATTTAAAAAAAAAGATTATAAAAAGAAATGTAGTCCTTACATTATTGGGTAGTATCATCTCAGTATTCATAACTCACTTCAATAGTGTTGCTGAAAACATGTTAATTTACATTTGGAAAATTTTTAAAGGAGGAAATAAAAATCATCCTGCTCAAAAACTTTGTGAAGCATTTTGCTTTTTATATACCATGGTAACCTAATAAAGACACTGTCACTTGGCAGATGGCATGGCATATTAGCCTTGAAATGAAACACTAGATGCCAAAACTATTAACTCCAACGTGCTCAGAAATTTTTAAAAATAATGATTTTGATGGTTCTTTCTCTTTCATTAAAAAAAAAAAAATTTTCTTGTCCCTCATCTTATCCTTCAACAAAAACCAGTCAACTTGGGGAAAAAAAACAAAACAACACAAAAACAAACTTCAGTGCCTTTGAATATGAGGGCCATTTGCAAATACAGTACCAGCAGAGATTTGAAATATTGAGCCTGGACCAGTTCACCCTGGCTAACAGTCTCAGTCCTAGTTAAAACCAACCCAGCCAGCACATGAAGACTCCCACTTCTGTATTGTTTGAGCAGAATATTTCTTTTGTCTCGTTCTTGCACTTTCACTCCAGCCCTCTCCAAACATACAGCTCATAGAATCACCCGCCTCTGCGCTCCTGAAGCCTAAGCACGCGTAGCCATGGAACGAAGCTGAAGGGGTCTAACTTCTCAGGCTGAGATGAGCCCTGTTCAAAATGCAGTCTTGTGCCTTTAAGAGATGCTAGATTTTTGCAGGGAGCCCCAGCAGGCGAGGCAAGCCATTCACGCCAGGTGGCAATGCTCCCAGATCCCTGTTTTAGGGTGTAATCGAAGATGTAAGGTACCCCTTTCCCTGAAATTTCCCGTTCTTATGGTGGCCGACATCCTTATTTTGTAATTTTTAGACTCAATTCTAAATCTAAGTTGCACTGGAAAGAAGGGCAGACCCTGCTTTTTCTGGCTTCTCCTCTCTTCTCCCTCCCTTTCCCTCTCCCTCTCTCTCTTTCTAAAGAGCTCATTGAACACACAACTTTTTAACCTCGCCTACATCAGGGCAAATAAACTGAGACAGGGTAATGCATGTCATCGTTGTTCTTACTAAAATAATACAGAATGGAAGAAGATTGTCTTGTTGGAGAGGACAGGATTAAACATCTTTACCCCGTACTAACCGGTTGTCTTTTAAAACAGTGTCATGTAATCTCAGCGCCACTTAAAAAGTCTGGGAAGGCAAATCTTTCACTGTCAAAGAGATATCATAATTCACATTCCCAGGAAGGAATTCTATAATGAAAGGAGACAAACTCCGATTCCTGTGAGACATGCTCAAGGCCACGAGTCTACTAAGGAAAAAGAAATTCCTCAAGGAGAACATTCCAAATACATGGATCGAGGGCATGGTTAAAAATTTTTTTTTAATTTTCAGTTGTAAATTTTAGTATGTTGTTTATGAAATACAAAAGTCGGAACATCTGAAAAATAGTCTTTGGCCATGTTGATCGGTCTTGCCTCCCACCTCTGATTTTCAAGGACTTTATCATGTAATTAGCGGAGTGCTTCTACAGGCAGAAACCGGGAAGGACACACTTCTGTGGGGTGGTCTAGCTATCTGTTATCGTCGAGGGCCCTCTACTGTAATTCTTGTATTTAGATTTAAGCAGCTCCTAACCAGCCATCGGAAGAGCCAGGAAGGAACAGAAGCATAAATAAGCATACCTACTGGCTCAAGGATACTCTCAAGTGCCTGGCACTACACTAGGCACTGAAATGCAGTGCTGAGTTAGCTCTAGTTGCAGGTAACACTTCAGAAATCTTAAGATGGGAAACAAGACCACGTGCATTTACATACACAGCATCAAGTAGGCCATCTCTTGTTCAAAATATTCTCTTCTATCGGTTTGCCCTTTTGGTTGAAATTTCCGTCATCAAATGGATTCCTTTGATTTAGTCTGATTCTTCATTTTTATTTGGAGAATTTCTACCTTACGAGTCATGATTGGAGGCAGATCATTATATAAGTAAAACTGCAATCGTCAGGTGGAATAATCCTTACCTGTTCCTCCTTTCGGAGGGTAGATATATGTTCTCACTTATAGACGGACTTTGAACAATTACCTTAATACTATAAGAAAGGGATCGGCAGTAGTGGGAAATTGCCAGAGGAGAGGGGTGGGATTGGCAGTTGAGGGAAACTGCCATGGGAGTGGGGGCACACCTCATCCACAAGGGTACCTGTATAATGAATATTTGGATGCCAAATCCTGAATTGTACCCCACATCTTTAAAATAAAATTTAAAAAAACTTTTAAAAAATGCAGATTTGTTTTTCCAGCCCTTGTGTAATAAGAGAGTAGGCCCGTGGTCTAAACTCAGCCAACCTGCTCTGGGCTTTGGCTTGGGAGCTAGTCAGTTAAAGACACTAAAATCATCGAGAACCCATCCGGGCTGTGAATGGTGTGACAGCAGCAGCAATGCTATCGTATTTAGGGACCTCAACATCATGACAGTGTCCTTGTGTGCATATAACTGTACTGTCTCTTTTGGTTCCCCTGCTGGGCTAGGTGTGACCTTATTACCAAGTTCCGAATAATAGGTTGTAGTCAAAAGAAAAAAGCATACAACTTCGGGTCTAATCCATACAGACTTGCCACCAGATTCTTCACAATCTCTCTTTCTCCATCTCTTAGCTGGCTGGCAATGCCCAGGCTCACCTACCAGTCATATTTGAACATGGCTTCATCAGCCCAAGTCTCTGAGAGGCTTCATCAGCCCAAGTCTCTGAGAGGTCACAAGGAGCAGCGTCTGCTCACTAAGTAGATTGTAGTGAATGAGAAATGGACTTCCACTGCATTACACCACTGAGGTTTCCACATTGATCTTTATAACAGCTAGAATTTCCCTAAATAATGTACACATTCATACCAGAAAATGGAATGATGCCATAACAAAAACCTAAAATGCAGGACACTGGCCAAATAATGAGAATGAGAATGCCAGGAAAGTATGGAGGCTGGAGAGATGAAGACCTATGTTATACAGTGGTAAAATCTTTGGATAAAACTGCCTCTTGTTAAAACTCAGTAGACAGGTCAAGTGCAGGCTGAATCTTTAGCTCTTGGGGAAAGGACTGGAAAATGGAATGGTAGTAGCAATTTGGAAAAAAGTGGATGAACTCAGGCAAGAATTGGCTTGTTTTCAAGCAAAAATGAAATCAAAGATGTTGAAAAGATGGAAAAATTGACTGCTTCGGAAACCAAAACAGCACGTAGTCAGACGGAATAAGACTCAGCCTTGCACCTAAGAACAAATCAAGGTGAGGTCTTCCTGCCTAAGCTAGATGGCCACAAGGCTGTAGCGAGGGGGCGAGACATGAGGACCAGAAAGCAAGAGCATAGATCAGGCCTGAGAATTATTCCCAGGAAAGAGCTCTGGGTATGCTTACTAGCACACGAAGCGGACTGGGAGCAAACAGATTAGAAATCGACTCGGTTCTGAGGGAATCATACTGCCAAAGAAACCATAAGGTTGGACTAAAACAAGCCTTTGAGTATTAAAATAAACTTTGGGCCACCAAAATTATCAGCAAAAGACAGGCTTTGAAAGCTATGCAGCCTCTAAGAAGGGCATACTTTCCTTCATCCATATTAAAAGTGGCTAAGGACAAAAAGGACAGAGAAGAAAATGTCAGATGGTGGAGCCAGGAGCCAGGAAGAACAACGGACAGGGGAGTTTCTCCCAGGAAGCAGATCTAGGGTCTATTCCCCAAACTTGCCTCACTCCCAGGGCAAGGTTTTTGTAACTCCTTCCCTGTAAAATCTGGCATCTTTCCAGACCAGTGACTGCCATGCATCTTCCCTTTCCACAAGGGTATGCTCACTGCAATGGTTTTGACCTTGTTCCACTACTCTACATGGAGTGTGTTGCAGAGAAGGCAGAAGGCAATTGTCCTTCTAGTCATAAAGAATGCTGGAACATGATGAGCCATGAACCTGGACCAGTTGGGGAAGACTGAGCATCCCTAGGGAATCTGGACATAGGACCAAACTCAGTGATAGGATGGTGTTTGGGCTTATCTCTCCTGGGGAGGGGGTGATTATGTTCTCTGTGTAGAAGGAGGCATGACACAGGTGCTCGGTGACCAGAAAGAAGCATGGGCTGGGGCAGAGACTGGGTAGCTGTTCCCTTTTTTTTTTTTTTTTTTTGCTGGGCCCCGATAGGATGGTATTTCCTCTTTTGTAGTTGTGTGGTCATGTGAGTGAGTTCCGACCCATGGAACATGAATAGAAATGACATACGCCACTTCCTGGCTTGACCCATAAAAAATTCACACAAGTACTGATATCCATTTGCTGTTTCCCTCCATCTGCTGACAGAATGCGCAGGGTGATGCTGGAAGTCATATGTTGAAAACGTCAGTGTTTTCATCAGCCTGACTTACTTACTGATACATGGTGCAAAGGCTCACCTCCTTCCCTCAACCACCAACTGAACTTTGAGTGAGAAATATTTATTTTTTTAAGCCACCGAATCTTCTTGGCTTATCTGTTAATGCAGAGACCATGCCAATGTTTCCACTAATACTGGTGCCTTTTTGCTATCCTTGCCTATTTTCCAAGTCTAACCCTCATGGATAAGGAACGTCAAGAACATAGATGATAGTAAAGTATTGCCAAGTAACTAGGAAGTGGTGAGTTTTGAGTATTTATTATGCTTGCTGTTTAATGTAATTGATTTCGCTGTAAGCTTACATAATTTAATTTTTAATAATGACTATGTTTAACAACTGGCTGGCAACTTTCCTGAAACTGGAACAGTCTGTTGTTATGAGCAGGTGCAAGCCAGCTTCAGCACAGCAATGGGTGCTCCCTGCCTGGAGATGAAAGGCATTGGGAAGAGAGAGGGATCACACACAACCAGCCAGGGGATCGGATTGTGGTTTTGCAGCAAAAGATCCAGGATGCCAATGCCCGCCCATGTCTTCCTTCACCCTTCATCCAGGCAGCGGTGATAGGATGCCCTTTTGTGTAGGTTTGGAGAGACGGGACAATGCCCTGTGAGGAAAGGGAGCAACCACACTCAGAAGATCAGCAGCTAGGACACCCTGCCAGCGACACATCTCACCCTTGCCCCCTTTCACCGAGAAAGTGGAAAGCAAAATTAGAAGGCAGCTTTCTCCCCTACAACAACATGGCGAGAGTAGAGCAGGGGCGGGAAGGAATCAACCACGGAAAGAATAGAATCTACCTCCAGCAAAAAGTTAATACAGAATTGCCCTTGAAGTATAATTAATATCATCAGTCTGATAAGAGAAGGTATTGTAAACATTTGAAGGAACAGATGGTTGAGAAAAACAACTAATTCGAGATTTGGGCTATGGACAATTGATGTTATAGCAAAGGAATAAATATTCAATATAAGAATTTGGAAACATAGATCTTTTGGGGTGTATCACTCAATCTTAAGGACTGCAAGCCTGTTCATGTTCGTCATATCTCTTATGGAAATGTGTTTTATGTCCTACAATCACAAACAAAGGGACATTTCTAGAGTCTGTAATGACGTCGTCATTGTAAAGTTTAAAATTAAACCATGAGTCAAAATACAGTAAGTTATGTGAGATAATCCTACCATTCTGAGTTTCTTTCTTGATACCTATCATGAAAAAGAAAGAAAGAAAGAAAGAAAGAAAGAAAGAAAGAAAGAAAGAAAGAAAGAAAGAAAGAAAGAAAGAAAGAAAAGAAAGAACCTTTTCCAAGTAGATTCTGGATGGTATTGCACATCTGTAATCTCTGCATTTCACTTCATATAGTTCTATATTTTCATATTTTCCCTCATTGTAGCCAATGTTTCAGTTATCTGACTCCTACATTGGGCTTTCTGAACAGTGTGCCAATTGTATTAGATTTTGGATCATTTATTGGAAAGGGCCTAATATTAATGCCAAGGCATAGTCAACTAGCATGAATAAGTTCGAAGAGGCTTGGAGCTTTGAAAAGAGTTAAAGTTCATCAGAGTATGACTACCTTTGCCATTGGTATTCTCCTTAGAATAAAAAAGAAAAGAGGAAGCGTTTTAAAATCAGCCTTGCAGCTGGGCGTGATGGCTCATACCTGTCATCCCAGCACTTTCGGAGGCAGAGGTGAGAAGATTGCCTGAGCCCACGGGTTTGACACCAGCCTGGGCAACTTGGCGAGATCTCGTCTCTAAAATAAATAATAAGACAAAGTTAACTGGGTGTGGAGGCACACACCTGTAGTTCCAGCTACTTGGAAGGCTGAGGCAGAAGGATTACCTGAGTCCGGCAGGTGGAGGCTGCGGTGGCCATGAGCGTGCCACTGCACTCCAGCCTAGGCGACAGAGTGAGACTCCGACTCAAATAAGATAAAATATAAAAGAAAAGAAAATCTAAAAGAAAATAAAATCAGCCTGGCCCTGAATGTTACAGTGGGAGAAAGTCAGGGGCGATTCAGAGACAACAAAGCAGGTAAGGTTCTATGAGGGTGGGGGAGTGGAGCAGTGGGCACCACCTTCCGGCAGATGTTCCTCTCACTTCCAGGAGCTCTGCCCTCCGTAGGCCACCGTGTTGCCACAGAACAGCTACCACCTTCCTGACCACAAAATCTCTCCTGCGGTCTGGGGCCTAGAGCGTTAGGCTCACTGACCACAGGCCCAGACCGCAGACGCACACAGGAAATGAAGAATTAAAAATTCAGACTCGTTCATTTCCTTCTCATTTCTGTTCATTCAGGGAATATACATTTTAAAGATAACCAGTCTCTGGGATGAGTCTTTGGTCTGACTTCTGTTATCTTGGACACCTTGCAAATGTCAGCATCTTTTCCCTTGGAAGGAATATGTCAATTTTGACCAGACCGATCACTGATGCTTTAAAAAAAGGTCAACTAGTGGTAGTAAGTAAAATTTTATGGACTATGATTCTTGTAAATGTCTGTTTTCATTTTGACATTGTTGTAACAATGAGCAAAAATGTTGAGATGCTATTTCAGGCAACCCCTTCGGGTCCCCTCCCACTGTGGGAGCTTTTCTGAAATCTCAATAAAACCTGCTTTCTCCAAAAAAAAAAGATGCTATTTCATTTAGAAATCTTCTAAGCATCTCCAATCTTCAAATCTTCTCACAAAGTCACTAGAAAATCAAGACAAAATCAGTCTTAATGAACACGTATTACTGGATATTAGTAATTTTGATTGGTAGTCCTGGGTACAGATGTGTTGACTGGCATTGGCTTGGCCTCCACATTGCAACAGTAATGATATACATGTCCGTATTTATGACCCATGCTATTTGTCAGTTGATCTACTGCAGAGCTCCTAGTTCAGATAAAGTCCCTTCAGCTGGGAAGTGGGGCTTAGAGTGGCCAAAGGGTTTAGCATATTCTTATCCCAATTTCCTTCTGGTTCAGAAAACAACAGGCCCTTGGACTTGGTGAACCCAATATAAGGGCGCCTGGCCATTCAAGAGGAGAAAAAAAATTGTGGCAGGAGAAAAACCACCCCTTGTGAGTGAATTAAGAGCTATTGTGATCTCCATGAATTACAGACAGATATGGGGGCTCAGATTCTGTTCCTACTGTGGTCTTGGTTTCTGTTGCTGGCATTTCAGATACTCCTGGACAGGATAAAGTAGCAGCCTCCATAATGACCTCCAATAAACCACACCCCCTGTTATTTATGCCCTTGGATAGTTCTCACCTACATTGTTTCAGGGTTGATTTGTACCCAATAGAAAACAGCAGACGTGATGATCACTTCTGAGGCTAGATTCTAAAAAATGAGGCTTCTGTCTGTCTCTCAGATTGCATGTTCCAGAGGGGTGGGCTGGGGGAGTGGTGGCTAGCTGCCATGTCGTGAGCAGCTCAAGGAGAGGCCCATGTCATGAAGAAGGGAGGCGAATAGCCACATGAATGAGCTTTTGAGGGAGAAGATCCTTCAGTCCCAACCAAGCTTTGCAGCCCTGGCTGGCATCTTGATAGCAATCTCACGACAGGCTGTGAGCCAGAACTACCCAACAGCTACCCAACTAAGTTACTCCCTGACTCTCAATCCTCAGAATCTTAAATGAGATACTAAATATTTGCTGTTCTAAGTTACCAAGTTTAGGATGATTTGTTATGCAGCAATAACTCACTTATACTCAGCCTTAGATTGTTCATTACGTATGTTCCCACATAATTTATTATTCTAGATTGCAATCGCTTATCCATGGGTCTGATCCCTCCAACAAGTTATACTTTCAGTGAAGCCAGTTGACTATTCATTAGATCCTTGAGCAAGGAATCCAGTGGACTATTGTATCCTCGATACCTAGAATAGTGCTTGACACACAGTAAGGGTTCAGGAAATGTGACTGAGCAAATGAATAAAGCATAATGAGATAATGGACGATGAGACCTGCCAGCCAAGGAATGAGTTAGCAGGATTTAAATTGGGTTCCTCTTTCCAATGCCAGAGATTCAGAATGAAGGTTCATTCTTCTCCTTCTTCTGCTGTTACTGGCCTCCCTAACGTTTTCCCGAATACCCCATGAGTCAAGTTCTACTCTCTTTTTGCCGGCCGTGGGCTTGTGGAGACATGATCCAGTGTCCAGAGAATGAGTAGGACTCAGAGGAGAGAGTCACAGCTGTGGTAGGCTACTCCACACTGCTTCTGAGGCGGAAGGAAGAGTCTCTTCGATTCCCCAAACACGAGAGACTCATACTATGTTGACACTCCCCGGAGGGGAGCGCTCAGGGCGTGAGAGATATAATTAAACTAGACCCAGGGACAAAGCCAAAGTAGGGGTGGGGACAGGGGCTCTTACATTTTTTTATTTAGGAACTTTTAAAAACGTTTGTTCAGAGGAGGGTAAAAGTTCAGTTGCAGCTCTCAATGGTGTGGTGTCTGGTTACAAATGTTCTAGGCCAGTCGCTTCCACTTGAAGGCTCAACCCTGCCCACTTTAGGAGAGCCACACTACAAAGTGCCACTGCTCCTTCCCTCACAGCATGGCCACTACCATCTCTCACTGGAAGAGCAGATGTGGGAGGCTTTTAAAGAAACCCCGGGGTTGCTCTGGAAGGCTTCCCCCCATCGTGCTCTGTGCTCTCACAATCTATTCATAAAGTCTTCAAGGCACTTACGGAGACCAAAAAAAAAAAAACCCTCCAGACCCAAAGGAATACATCTCTAGAGGCGTGGATGGCAATGGAGGTCACACGGTGGGCAGGTGGAACCTTCCCAGAGAGCTGAAAAATCACACTATTTTGGAGCATACTTTCAGGCAAATCTAAGGAAATTTAACTTTGTTTTTCTGCACGTTCAAGAGTGAGGAGCAGGGGGAAGCATGGTCCATCTCACGATCATTTCCTGTTAAGAACCTTCTTGAAGAAACACATGACACCCAGTTTGTTATGTACTGAACAAGGCCCTGAGCATGAAACAGCCTAGCTTGATTTCAGATCCCTCATCTGTTATTTCTCATTGTTTAACCACAGACAGTTTTTCTGAGTCTGTTTTTTAAAATCCGTAGGGTGAAGACACTGGTAATTACCCCCTAGCACTCACTAAAACTGAATCAGAATGGGGTTCTTAAGGCCAGGGGAAATTTTTTAAAAAGTGGCAAGTAGAATTTGAGAATGTTTGATTAAATTTAGAGTCCGCAGGAAAAAAGTAAACCAGTAAATCACAAACTTCCTACCTGCTTGGGGTGCAGCGCCGCTGTTTGCAAAGGTAATTTAATATCATTCCAGGAGGCATAAAACCAGCATGACCTAAGAGGGCCACAAAATGGTGCTACCATTGACCATGTCAAGCTCACTTTTTTGTTTCTATAATTTCAAAAGAATGTTAATAGAACGGAAATGTAGCCCAAAAAAGCCACTAAAATAGAGACAGCATTGTGAATGACTTGCAAAAAATTAGTAGGCCTGCAGAAATCCTGTTTTGCTCGAGGGTTTGGACTTCTACCATCTCCACCTTTCCAGAATTACAGAAGCATTCACTCATGTCTGCTGGATTCTTATCGGTGTTGTTAAAGAAAATATTTGATGCATTTATGTAGGCCCTCTCAGGAGTCTAGTGAGGCACATGGTATACTCAATTCTCATAGTATTTGGCATAATTATAAAAACGAAGACACATGGAAACATGATAGGACATAATTGGATACCAAAGACCATAAACCTTTTCACCTTTTGGCCTTTTTCTTTTTTTTTGCAAATCGATTTACTAGTTTATGACCTTGAGCAGATGGTCTCACTTTTTGGTGCCTTAGCTTCTGATGTATCTGTAGAAGAAAGTGATAATATTGCTACCAATTGGACAGTTAATAGGATTAAATGAATTTGTATATACAAAGCATTGCAAAGTGTGATTAACATAAAGCATGGGCTCGATAAATGGTAATTTTTGTTATAAATATTACTAATTTTAAAAGATAAATAGCTTTTACACAACTGTTGTGGAAGATCGGAAGCATGGTCCAAAATATGTACAAGTACATAAATAAGAGGACCCCTTTGAGACTGATACCTAGGCTAAACATTTCTTTGGATGCCTGCTCTAAAATCTTTGTATATTTCCCATACACACTGCCACATACACCAAGTCAGATGACCATTCTATTAGCTTTCTCTTCTTGACTAATAAATCATCACAAATCTAAGAGCTTAAAATAACAGCACATATTTATTTTTATTTATTTATTTATTTTTAAACAATAAAGATGTGGGGTACAATTCAGGGTTAGGTGTACGAGTGTTGATTATGCAGGTACCCTTGTTGATGAGGTATGCCCCTCCCTCCCCTGGCAGTTTCCCTCAACTGCCAATCCCATGTCCCTCTCCCCTGACAGTTTCCCACTACTGCCAATTCCTTTCTTATAGTATTATGATCATTGTTCCAGGTCTGCTTGTGAGTGAGAACATATGGTACTCTGCTCTTTGTTTCTGGGATAGATCACTGAGTATGATCGAGTCTAAATTCGTCCAAGTTGCTGCAAAGTACATATGTTTGTCCTTCTTTGTGGCTGCATAATATTCTACATGTATCACATTTTTTAAATCCAGTCCAGCTTCAACGGGCAGCATGGTTGGTTCCATGTTTTTGCTATTGATCAACACATATTTATTACTTCACAGTTTCTGTGGGCCAGGAGTCTGAAAACAATTCAACTGGGTCCTTTGTTTAGGACCCTGCAGGGCTGCAGTCAACGTGAGCCAAGCTGCATTCTCATGGGAAGGCTCAACTGGGGAAAAATGTGCTTCCAAGCTCATTCAGGCTGTTAACAGAATTAATTTCTTTGTGGTTGAATGACGGACCCCAGTTTCTTACTGGCTATTGGCTACAGACTGCCATCAGCTCCCAGAGGCTACCCACAGTTCATTGTCACATGGGCTTCCCCAGTATGACTACTCACTTCAGCAACCGGCAAGGAGAGTCTTTCTGGGACAAATTTTCTAGCAAGATGTACTCTTATGTATAAGATATGACACCATATATTATATGATTATATAACATAATCACATGATTGACATCTGGCCACATTTACTCTATTCTATTGATGTCACAGGTCCTTCCACAATTAAAGGGAGGTGAATTATACAAAGTGTATATGGCAGAAGGCCACCTCAGAGACTGTCCAAAGCTGTCACCAAAAGGAAAAGGCATTGCCCAATTTCTCTTTCAATCTTCTGATTCATTTTCCATTCTAGCCATAGGAGTCAGCAAGGAGTTATAGTCTGTCAATTAGAGGCGTGAAGCTTAGGGAAGATGAGGGAAAGTAAAAATTACTGGGTATAAAGGAAAGTTGAAAAGACTATCACTTTCCTCACATGAACTGTGGAAATGACGATGTCAGTGTACAAAAATCGTTCCTTAAATCCCCAAAGGCCTACCAAGATGGCTTTGGGGAAAGCAATCCAAGGAGGCACCTACAGTGCTAGCCTAATACCTTGTACCTAATGGCTGGAAGGCTTATGGATGGAAATTGGCCCCTGGGTCACAAGCAATCTGTCTGCCCCATGGTTTGGTGGGGAGATAACTCACCCCTCCTTCAAACACATACAAGATTATTCTTGAGAAATCATCCAACTAGTCTCTATCCCTTCTGAGGAAGGAACAGGGAGAAACGAGCTCAAATATCAGCAAGAAGGAATTTGTATAAACCCAAGAAAAAAAGTCTTACAGCAATGGTGCTTAAGCACTGGAACAGGCCGTAAAATGAAGCTATGAAATACGGTTGTGCACCACATAGCACGTCTAGGTCAGAGACAGACCAAATATACAACGGTGGTCCCATAGATCATTATGGAGCTGAAAAGTTCCTATTGTTTAGTACTTACTATACTTTTTATTATTATTTTAGAGTGTACTCCTTCTATTTATATTAAAAAAAGTGTTAGCTGTTAAATGGCTTTGGGCGAGTCCTTCAGGAGCTATTCGGGAAGAAGATTTTTTTTTTTTTGAGTTGGAGTCTCACTCTGTCGCCCAGACTGGAGTGCAGTGGCCGCTCCCGGCCACCACAGCCTCCACCTGCTGGGCTCTGGCCATCCTTCCGCTTCAGCCTTCCGAGTAGCCGGAACTACAGGCGCCCACTACCACGCCCAGCTGATTTTTTTATTTATTGTAGAGATGAGTTCTCGCCAAGTTGCCCAGGTGGGTCTCGAACCTGTGGCCTCAGGCAATCCACTCACCTCAGCCTCCCAAAGCGCGGGATTACAGGCTGAGCCACAGGTATTATTACCGCAGGAGGTGACAGCGCCATGTGGGTTATGACCCCTGAAGACCTTCCCGTGGGACAAAATGTGAAGGCGGAAGACGGTAATATTGATGATCCTGACCCTGTGGAGGCCTGGGCTCATGTGTGTCTTTGAGTCTTCGTTTTTAACAAAAACAGTTTAAAAGGTAGAAGAAAAAAATGTAAAACAGATAAAAGCTTCGAGAATAAGAATATAAGAAAAGAATATATTTTTGTACAGATGCACAAAGTGAGTTTCACGCTTAGTGTTATTATGAAAAAAATCGAAGAGTTAAAATTTAAAAAACATTTTTTTTTCGAGTCGGAGTCTCACTCTGTCGCCCAGACTGGAGTGCAGTGGCCGCTCCCGGCCACCGCGGCCTCGACCCGCTGGGCTCCGGCCATCCTTCCGCCTCGGCCTGCCGAGTAGCCGGAACTACAGGCACGCGCTACACGCCCAGCTAATGTTTTAAAATTTATTATAGAGATGAGGTCTCGCTAAGTTGCAGGCGGGTCTCGAGCCCGCGGGCTCAGGCAATCCACTCGCCTCAGCCTCCCAAAGGCGCGGGATTACAGGCTGAGCCATGGACCCCGGTTTAAAAATTTACCAAGTAAAAAAATTGCAGTGCAGCCTAAGCATCCAGCGGTGTCTGTATTGGTGTCCATAAACTCTACAGTTGAGTACAGCAGTGTCCTGGGCCTTCACATTCACACATCACTCACTCGCTCACTGACTCACCCGGATCACTCCTGCAAGCTCCACTCATGGTAAGTGCACTAGGCAGGCAGACCATTTTTAATCTTGCATACCGTATTTTTGCTGTACCTGTTCTGTGTTTAGATACACGAAAACTTACCATTGAGTCACAATCGCCTACAGTCGTTCGTTACAGTCAACACATTTCATGATGCTCACCCAAGGACACATTTCTCGGAATGTACCTGTCATGACTGTATCTGTCCCCTAAGTCTCAGAAAAATAGGCCAGACACCTACCATGACAGTGGGCCAAAAGCAATGAAGTGGTCGGGCCGGAAGACCTTCTCTGATGCTCAGCACAGGATAACACTTCAAAAACAAACATGTCCTAAATATATTGAAGTTTGTTTGCTGCTGTTGATGGACAACCTACTAGAAGTAGTTTTTAAAAGTGAGATCCCTAGACTGTGTCAAAATCAACTGGGGTACTGTTTATAATGCAGATTCCTAGGTTCAGCAACCAATGAAATAAATTAAAATCTCTCGAGGTACGGCCCGGGTAGATGTTTTCTTAACAAGCACCCCAAGAAGTGTTTGTGTACTCACTAACGTCCGAGAACCCCTGTAAATGAAATATAATCCTATCGAAACTTGAATTTCTTTATTCACATCTCCTCATCCTTACACAGCCACACTTATCCCTACATTTCAAAGAAATAAATATTGCTTCCTTCTCCGAGCAGCCAAAAACAGCATCTCACAGCCCCCTGGCTTTTGTCCCTAAATACGGTTTAGCAACCAGACTATATGAACATATACAATGGCTGCTGCCATGCTGGTTCCCCAGGGAAATTACATAATAGGTTTCTGGCACATACCTCTGTTACTAGAATTACAAATGAACCCCCACCCCCATCTCGCCAGGAGTCTCATGTTTTGGAGGGGGTGTGTGCTTTGAGCAAAGCCATAACAATCTATCTGCCTCTTAGACCATGGCGTGGGGACAGCAGGGACACACTTGGGGAAGTGTGTGTTTGCTGCACCAAAACTCAGCACACCGTCCTACCCACTGCAAAGTCTGAGTGTGAACCCTGTGTCTCTAAATGCTGCACTTGAATTTTTGCAGGACCCTATTAGGGTCCCCAGGAGAGCTCTCGTATGAAGTCCAAGAAACCTGAGGAAAATGTGGAGCTTACATGATGGACTAATTTCATTTCAATAAAATTCCCATATTACATTCAATGCGCCTGGCTTTATTAAGTTTTGTCATAAACGCTGGGAACACTTCCAAATTTAGGCTTGCACAATTATTTTTATTGGTGCGTTAACTAAAAATGGTGTATGCATAAGTCAGAGTGTACATTTGACTTCATCTGGGGAGCCAAAATGAGCTTTGGGTTGATTTATAGTCATTTTGCCGCAGTAAATGAGATACAGGAAATAGGGGTTAGAGTTTCTGATCACAGTGTTTCTAAGCCCTCCGCCGGTTCCATCCACAGCTCTGCCATGTATCTAATGAATTTAAATTCCAAATGTCTATCGGCAACCCACAAAGTCACCAAACAAAGAGGCTGGCTTATTTTCAGACTCAGAGCCATCCAAACTGGGCAAAAAAATAGAGGTTTGTTGCACTAAAGTGGAACTGGGGAGCTCTCGGTGCTTTGAAAGGTTTTAATTGCTATGGAAAAAATCCTTTCAAAGATTTTTTTCTCCCTCAACATGGGCCCCTTGGAAACTTTTCATAGGGGAACTGTAAAATATTTATACAGCTAGCAGCACTGTAAAAAAAAAAAAAAAAGCAAGCAAGAAAGAAACATAGCACTGAATGAAAAGCAGACTTAGCTTGAAATGAGCCCTGCAGATTCAGGGGACCAGGGAGGGGAGGTGACTGTGACTCAACCCCTGGAAACAGGATTAATCCCTACTAGCCGTGCCCACAGATAGGGCCGACTTCATGGGTGCGTGACCCGCGCTCAGAAGGGTCCTGTGTCTGGTTGAATGCCGTACAGCTGCCATTTTGGAAACATTGATTTTGAACAAGGGGCCCCACGTTTGCATTTTGCCTCGAAGCCCCCACATTGTGTCGCTGGCCCCCTCTCAGGACGTCACCAGGACCGCTGTCTTCTGACCTTTCAGTGTGGTCGTCCCACCCTTTCCTCCCTGCTGGCTTTTCTTTTGCTTTTCTTCTTCTGGAAGAGTCCACAACACCGACCCTTGACCCTCGGCCAAGCCTACCTGGCCTCAGCGCCCCTCCCTCTCGGTGTGCCTGGCAGGCGTACATTCGGCCTACACAGCCTTATCACCCCAGGGCATGGGACGCTAACAAGCCACATTCAGAACCCTCGAAAACATGGCACTGAGTTTGTGAATAGGCCGCACAGTGTAGAATTTTCGAGTTAAAGGGAACTGCGGCGGTCTTCTTTTATAGAGTCGATTTAGTCCTGGAGAGAGGAAGAAAATGTCTCAAGGCTACTCCATTTATTAATATCAGGTTAGGGACATGATCTAATCTACGTGCTGCTAACCCATTCTGCAGCAGCTATAAAAAGGGGTTAACAGGGACAATTATGGTCCCCAAAGAGTCCCCAAACTCATGTGAATTCCAGCTTCAGTCTTTTCTCAACATTTCAATCAACAATGACGTTATTAAAGAAAGGGCTGAAGACATGATCACTTTCTTTCCACATCGACCCCCCAAATGTTTCCACTTCCTCCACTCCTTTGCCTTTTGCTGGTGAAGATATTTCTTCGTAAAAATAACTGATTAAAATCACGTAGCCTCTTCATGGCTCCAACCTCCCATCGATGCTGTCAACCCGGTAATCTGGTAGAAAGGGTAGCAAGAGCACCAAAAGGCAGGATGAAACACAGTCCTGAGACTTTTATCAGGGAAAATGGGTTATAGAATCACCACGGTCTCGTCAATCAGGAGCCCTCTTGTCTCAAGGCTGACTTAATTGCCATCATACAATTAACATGCTTCCACTAATTATATAAGTTTATGGATGAGAGTTCAATAGCAGCACCACCGAGAGTAAATCTCTTTCTTTCTTTCTTTCTTTCTTTCTTTCTTTCCTTTCTTTCTTTCTTTCTTTCTAGTCAGAGTCTCACTGTTTTGCCCAGACTGGAGTGCAGTGGCACACTCATGGCCACCGCAGCCTCGACCTGCTGGGTTCAGGTGATCCTGCCACCTCAGCCTTTCAAGCAGCTGGAGCTACAGGCATGCGCCACCATGCCCGGCTAATTTTTTGATTTGTTGTAAGAGACGAGGTCTCACCATGTTGCCCAGGCTAGTCTCGAGCCAGTGGGCTCAGGCAATCCTCTCGCCTCTGCCTCCGCCTCCCAAAGTGCTGGGATGACAGGTGTGAGCCACTGTGTCCAGTTATAGCATATTCCTTCTTCATTTTTAACTTAGTTTTAATGATAAGTAAATTGCACTGGTTTCTTTTTCACTCTGTCTTCAACCACTTTGCTGCAGTATACTATCACATTATTTAAAAGCTCTGGGTATTTGGCAAAAAATGCACTTAGACTATGTGAATAATTGTAGCATTCATAAGCATAGTAAGGCAGGCACTCTTTCTTCTTTCCTCCCTCCCTTTCTTCCTTCCTCCCTTCCTTGGGTTCTTTCTAGATGTCAAAGCTTTTCAAATATTCAATGAGACAAATAATAGTCATATCAATAGAAATGAACATGGGTCACTTATTTTCTAAATTCTTAGACCTAGAACAATGTCAGGTATATGTTAAGGGCTCAGTAAAGATTTGTTAAATAATTATCAACATTAGTTATTGGATGAGATGCTTTGGGGTGTGGCAGAGAAAGACTGAAGAGGGCTAGAAAACCTAGGACCTACTTTCAAAGAGTGTATATGTTCTTGCGTGAGAAAAAATGTAAAATCATGAACAAACAAGCCATTCAAAAACTACCTGGAATTTAAGACACTGAAGAGGAATGGAGAGCATACATTGTAAGAATGATAAATCAGATAAGAAGATGGGCTTTCAATGTGAGTTGCCGTGTCTACATACCAATGAGAGTTTCTACATATAAACCGCCTTCGACAAACCAATGGACCATTGAACCATCACACTTGGAGATATTTCAGTAAGCAAAGGCTGCCACACGAGGATTGGTTAATTTGTAGAGTAGCACGGATTCATTTTAATATACCTTTAGAATCACTTTCAGTCAGGCTTGGTGGCTCAACCTGTCATCCCAGCACTTTGGAAGGCCGAGGCAAGAGGATTGCCTGAGCCAAGGGGTTCGAGACCAGCCTGGGTAACTTGGTGAGACCTGATCTCTACAACAAATCCCCAAAACTAGCCAGGCATGGTGGCGTGCGTCTGTAGTCTCAGCTACTTGGAAAGCTGAGGCGGAAGTATTGCCTGAGCCCAGCAGGTTGATCGAGGCTGCGGTGGCCACGAGTGTGCCACTGTACTCCAGCCTGGGCGACAAGGTGAGACCCCCAACTCAAAAAATAAAAATAAAAAATAAATGAATAGAGAATATTTCTCAACAAAAGTACATATTCTTTGTACCAAACCATACCCAGTTTTTCTATATTTTCATGATTCATGATTGAGTAGAAATTTTTAAAATGTGGTGATACACATGGTAGAATATTATGCAGCCATAAAGAAGGAAAAAATTATGAACTTCACAGCAACTTGGTTGGCGTTAAAGTCTGTAATACTGAGTGATCTATCACAGAAACAAAGAACTGAGTGCCACATGTTCTCATTTGTAAGCAGACCCGGAACAATTATCATAATACTATAAGAATGGGATTGGCAGTAATGGGAAACGGTCAGGGGAGGCAGCAGGGGTGAGGCACACTTCATCAATAAGGGCACCTGATCTCAAACCAGGCAATGGGGGGGCCAAAGTGAGGCCCAAACTTTACCTGTATAATAGCCATTTGTATACCTAACCCTGACTTGTATACCACATCTTTAAAATAAAAATCAAAAAAGAAATCTATAGGTATGTCAGTATTCTTAATTGATATTTATGACTCCAAGTAGACTTTATCAGAGAAGAATTAGAATTGTTGCTTTTTTCTTTTTTTGTTCGAGAGCTACTTTTCTTTTGTTGGTTTGTTTGTTTTTTGGGAGTTTTTTTGAGTTAGAGTCTCACTCTGTCGCCCAGACTGGAATGCATGGCTACTCCCGGCCACTGCAGCCTCGACCTGCTGGGCTCCGGCGATCCTTCTGACTCAACCTTCCGAGTAGCCGGAATTACAGGCACGTGCTACCATGCCCGGCTGATTTTTTTATTTATTGTAGAGATGAGGTCTTGCCAAGTTGCCCAGGCGGGTCTCAAACCCGTGGGCTCAGGCACTTCACTCACCTCAACCTCCCAACGTGCGGGATTACAGGCTGAGCCACCGAGCCCAACGAGAGCTACTTTTCTACCTAGCACTTCATTTTACTCACAAAGATCAAAAGTTTCTCTTTTGTATTTGCTACTTGATATGGTCACAGGAAGTGTGAAAATCCACGTGCCGGGCATGGTGACTCAGGCCTGTCATCCCAACTCTTTGAGGCCGAGGTGAGCGGATTACTGGACTACAAAGGTTTGAGACCAGCCTGGGCAATCGGTGAGACCTCGTTTCTACAATCAATCAAAAAATTAGCTGGTTGTGGTGGCGCATGCCTGTGGCTCTGGCTACTTGGAAGGCTGAAGTAGAAGGATCTCCTGAACCCAGCTGATCGAGGCTGCAGTGGCTGTGAGTGTGCCACTGCATTCCAGCCTGGGTGACAGATTAAGACTCTGACTCGAAAAAAAAGAAAAAGAAAAAGTCATCATGTTTCCACTAATAAACAGGTTAGGGTCAGCTCGATGAGTGGGAAAAACAAAGAAGACATTTCTACTCGTAAGTAGCCATGATGTTGTGTGTGCAAGGGTTAAAATGGCAAAAGAGACCTTGACCCATGAAGGGGAGACTGACAACTACCTATCTTCTGGTCTCAGTCTACATGTTACTTCCTTACAGGAACTTTCCTGCCTTTTCCCCAGCCATTGGGCCTCCCGTTATTCGACTGCGTTTCCTCACAGAGCACTGAAGACTTGAAATTCATTCATCATTAAACAGGCCTTGAATGCTCGTTCTTCCCAAGGGGCCATCATCTCCCTATATTTGCTCACCGCCATGTTTCCAGCCTGCTACTTCTGAACCTTCAATAGCATTCTTATGGAGTAAGAAAAAGAAAGTCAAGTTCCTCTCTCCTTCTGCCAAGGCCTCTGTATTAGTTGGAAGTCTTTCAATAGCGTGTGATAAGCATCTTGCCTGAACTACTTTAAATTAAAGACAGTCGTAAGGCCGAGAAGCCAATGGGCTTATAAAAGTAGACCTGGAAAAGGCAGGTCGTGAGCTCATATCTCCTCAACTTTACATTCAGGACACCCCAAGAAAAGGTTCTGATTGGCTCAGCATCGGTCATGTGTCCACACCTTGGACTCATCGCTTTGGCTTAGAGTTGGTACTCAATCAGCCCAACCTGAGCCCGGTGACCACCTCTGTGACTGAGAGGGGTGCAGAGTGCTGGGTTCCTGGCCCCATCAGCCATAATCCTGTGTTGCAGGGAAAGGAGAAATGAGAATGAGAAAGATGTTGGGCACCTAAAACTGTTATGTTCACTGAGTCTCCCCACCTGGTCTGCAGAAGGATGAGACGTTTCCACGGTTCTGGATCTAATAACAATAGCCTTGCTATGGGCAGCTTTTATTTTATTTTATTTTTGACTTGGAGTCTCACTCCATCACCCGGGCTATTGTGCAGCGGCACACTCACTGCCACCGCAGCCTCGGCCTGCCGGGCTCAGGCAATCCTTCTGCCTCAGCCTTCCAAGTAGCCAGAACTACAGGCGTGTGCTACCACACCCGACTAAATTTTTGATTTATTGTAGAGATGAGGGCTCGCGAAGTTGCCAGGGCTGGTCTTGAACCTGTGGCTCAGGCAATCCTCTCATCTCGGCCTCCCAAAGTGCTGGGATGACAGGCTTGAGCCACTGCGCCAGGGCTTATTTTATTTTTTGAAATCAGGATTGATTGAGAAGACAGAAAAGTCCCCAGAGCGGAAAGGGACCCAAGGGGGTTGCCTTATTTTATTTTTTAAAGAGCTACATGGATTCATAACAGCTCAGATGATCATTCTTACCTCGATCGATCCTTGTGAGAGTATGCCCACATGCCAGTAGCAATATTTAACGATTTAAATCAGAGTGCTACCAATAATTGGTTTTGATTGGTTAACGTGAAAAAATAATACATAAGTAATGTTTTATTTTGAGGAAAAGTCTCAGAGATAGGAGTTGTAATAGGGTCAGGGGCAAATAGTATTCTCCTGCTTCATTCTTTTTTTTTTTTTTTTTGAGTTGGCCTCTCACTCCGTCTCCCAGGTCGGAGGTCAGTGGCACACTCACGGCCACCCCACCATTGACCCGCTGGGCTCAGGTGATCTTTCCACCTCAGCCTTCCAAGTAGCTGGAACTACAGGCATGTGCTGCCACAGTCGGCTAATTTTTCGATTTGTTGTGGAGATGAGGTCCCGCCAAGTTGCCCAGGCTGGTCTCGAACCCATGGCCTCAGACAATCCTCTCACCTCGGCCTCCCAAAGTGCGGGGATGACAGACTTGAGCCACCGCCCCCGCCCCCTGCTTCATCCTTAAAGGATGCTTGTTTGCTCCTATCCGTGAAAGGACAGAGTTGCTGGTAATACCTGATTCTTCTGGGACCCCGAAACTCCCTTGCTGTTTTCCTGTGTGCTCAGGATATTTCTCACGTGAACCTGCAAGTATGAATCAATTCCTCTTACACAGATTTTTTTTCTTTATGAGTTACACTTTCAGCCCACGTGTGGCTGCACGTGAAATGTCGTTTCCCCCCCTTTTTTAATTTGTGTGATGTCGGGCCTTTTCTCTATTTGCACAAGGACAGCAGAAAAGTTTGAGGAGGTTGAAGGGTCACTGGGCCCATTATCCTGGCCGGCTATGGTTTTCTCCCACTGTTTCCTCCCATTCATCGTTGTCCTCCCTCGAAACTCGTCTACGTCCCTTGAGTTTTGATTATTTTTTTCCTTAGGTAATGCTCCTTTTAGGGAACCTATTTTAAGAACATTCTGTTCCCTGCAAAGCAGTTTGGGCAGGATTTTCCCGTTGATCCTAATTTTCTGTCTCCTCAGATTCTGTTTTCCTTGTTCCTGCCACGCAGAAGATATTTGCATTCTTTCTGATTGTGGGATACAGCGCAGTAATCTTACACCATATGTATTTTCATACTGAAAGTCATGGGATCTTTATTTTGCATTCCTTAACCATGACCCAGCATCCATTCCCCATCCTTCACAAGGGCAACGCGGGCCGGCATGCAATTCCGCTAGAGATTTCCCAGAGAAGCCCACGAATTTGGTGCTTTTATCTCGCTATCTCCCATTTGGGCAAGGGGGTGGGGGACATTATGCTTGTTTGTTTACATTGGAAGAAACACTTTAATGCACTAGTGTCTTCCACTATCTGAGCCCCAGGTATTCCATGCTTACAGCATGGACGTCGTGAGAGCTTGCATTAAAAAACAAGCATAGGCTTGAAGCAAAGGAAGAGCCCAGGCTGGAAACAAATCAGATATGAAATGCTTGTTCCTTTGCCACTTGTCTTGGTTCCCTTACAGATGAAGGCTGGCAGTGTGGAGTTATTCACTGCTTCTGGGACAAAGGTTTTTCAGCATCTTACATTCCTGTATTCTGCGGAACACTGTTTTCAGGAGATGTTGGGGGGGGAAGCGTTCCATGGTCAGATAAGTTTGGAAAGCAGCATATCACAGAACACATTAGCATATTAGAGGCTCTGAGGGTTTCATACTGGATGAATCTATTTAACTTTGTTCAACCCAGCATTCCCTAAACATATTTGAGCTCGAAACACTTGCCATGGTTTACCCAGAGGCGACCTGCAGAATATATTCCTTGGACTAACCGATTAGAAGACAAAGAAATACAATTCTATTATCTTGAAAGCAATGAGTTCTTTAAAGGCACAAATTTAATTCTCTCCCAAGTTATTGTTCCACTGCCCTCTCTCAGAGGCTAGAGTCATAGGGCTTGTTGACTCAAAGGCAGTTATGGGAGCCGGTTCTTGATGTTTTGAGTAAGACTCTAGGTAAGGAAGACGAACTCTATGGAGAGGGAAAGGACTTTGTAAAAATTCCTTTAACTCTAATCTGACATATCCAGGGATAAGTTTGGTGGACTGGACAGAAGTTTACACAAGGGACATCTGGGTAGAAAGAGAAATTGGGAAGGAAAGACTAATCCTTCCAGAGCTGGCAACATTCGAGAAAGTTATGGAGAAAGAGAGTAGAAAGTGAATTGATCATTTCTGTTCCAATTTCCTTGGTCTAGAGACGAGAGAGGACTATTGGGTTAAAAAAAGAAGTGTTCCGTCCCTACTAGGAGGCCTGGAGTTCAGCCAGTGGCATTGGACAGGCAGAGAAAGTGTTTGGAATCTCATTTTACTGCTCTGTGCTAGGTTTCCCTACGGCATGGCTGACACCCACACACTCCCAAAGCTCATAGCACCCAGAAGGCAGATAAATTGAGAGTCAGCAAGTTTTCCACGGGACCAGGTAAGTCAAGTGGCAGAGCTTTAAGGGGATTCCTTGCAGCAGAAAGACAGCTAGGATGAGGGAGGTTGAGTCAGCCAGGTGGAGTCACTAGACCCTGATGGAGGTGAGAGAGGCCAGAGCACAAGTCTGCCAGTCAACGCCCTCAGTATTAATATTTGCACCAGCAGGAAGAGAGGGCAAAACAGGGGAAGTGTGTGTTGAGTGTGACCCCCTCATTACGCCCCAACAAGATCATGTGAGCTCCACTGCTCCCCCTAGCCATGTACCTGATGCCGTCTTGAAGAGAATTTGGGGAAAAGAGGCAGAAATAATTGAGACCAAATCACTATTTGGAAAGACAGAGCTTACTTCCGTGGCATATTTACATTTGGGGATTGGACTCAAATTTAAACCAAACTGGACATTTAGTTATTGCCCACCTGCTCACCTACAGAGGGGAACTTATAAGAAGGACTAGATCAGTAATGAAAAAGAATCTAAAGAGACTATCTTTTCTTTGCACATCTGGATTTTAGTGTGATTGGAATTTCAGACATTGCCACCTTCTTTTTGGCCCTGGTATTCACAGAAGCTTAGGTGGGGCCATGTAATCTTCAGGCACTTGTTTTACGTGAAACTGCAGGGTTTTGGTTTTTTTTTTGCCTGCAGGTTTTTTTTGCCATATGCACCCCAAAGCTCGTTGCAGGGTTCTAGGATTCTCGATTTACTGGCCAATGATCTACTTCACCACAGAGACCTGGTTTCATTCATCTTTCTCCCAGTGCATAGAGCAGCTCTTTAATATAATATGCATTCAATAAATGTCAGTAAAAATGAATGAATGAATGAATGAAATACTCTCAGGCTCCGCACCTCAGTAGATGCTCTATGGGTGAACCCACCTGTGCATTCTTTTTAATGAAAGGAAGAAAAACAAGGCTTTCTTGAAGAGTTTGCTGGCAGTCACCTTTCTTCATAGGTATCAAGTCTTTTCTTTTTGCCTTTACCTCTTCCGTCTCTATTCAGTAACTTTTTCCTCTGCTTTTCCTTTTTAGAAATGCTTTGGAGGTGAAGGTAACTGGCAGACGGAAGAGGCGGTACTGTCTTTTAGGGTTCCCACATCCTCCTGAACTGTCACTCAGGAAGAGCTTTAAATTAAGATGACAATACTTGGCTTTAAAAAATGAGATTTCTATTCACAGCTTGACCATCTTACTCATCTCTCCATAAGTTCCCGTTCCCATCTTTATCCCAGATCCCTATGTTCGACCACCATTGTGGTCTCCATAGGCCAAGTAGGTCTACTTTTATACTCTCCTCTGTGATCCCATGAGGCCTTTCTCATATCTTGATGATGGTACATTTCGTTGGGTTATAACCGAGCTTTTTTGCATGTCTAATTCTCCCACAGACTGCAAGATCCTTGAAGACTTTCATCTTCATTGTTGACTCTCCATGTTGTACGGCGTCTCCCACAATCAAGCATGGAATGTGTATTTGCTCACTGATCAGACTGGATGTTTTATAATTCCTTCAAAGCAGGAAAAAAGAGAAACTGACCTTCTCAGTGTGGGTAGGTCTCTAAATTTTCCTATTCCAACTGGCTCATCAAGCCCGCCAAATTTTATAAAACTTCTTCTCTTCCTCCTTACCATCCCTTTAACTGAAGACATGCCTAGTTATTTCAGGGAGCACTCAGGAGAACATTCAGAAATAAGTTCATTTTTCTGCTCTACTTTGATACGTGCCCCTGCCCTGTTGCATCACTCAGGGGGGACTCTCTTACAGCTCTGATAATGCAAAGTCCTCAAATTGCAAAATGGTGCCAAGTTCCCTTCAGGTCCTGCTGCACTGGAGCCACGCTAAGATCCTGCAGAAATGGGCATGAGGGTCTTTCCTGTCTGCCTGTGCCCCTCCCACTGAAGATAGAAGACACGCCTGTTTTGGTAGCAGTCTCTGTAGAGACAACTCCTCACCCCTTTTGGGTGTCAGTGCCAAAAAGTTTTCTCTAGATTCCCAACTACGGGTTAGATGTCCGCAGGTACTCTTCATATTTGCAACTTTCCTTTTCATAATCTTATCATGATGAATTGTAAGTGGCAATTGATCTATCATTTTCTTCCGCTAGCCTCAAAGCTCCATGAAGGCAAAGATATTGCCAGTTTTGTCCATCCTTATATTCTCTTTATCATTATGCCTGACATGATAGCAATATATAATAATAATAATACCCATAGCGAATACTTGTACTTTCTCTGAACCAGACATTCTTCTAAGTGCTTTATTTATACTAGCTCATTCAGTCTACACAAGTCTTTAGTTAGATACTATTATCATCCACATGTTTTTTTTTTAGATTGGAAAATATAGTTTTTTTAGAAAGTAAATTAGAGAGAAAGAGGAGAGAGAAGATTAAGCTCCTTTCAAGGTAGGTGAGGAGGCCAAAGCTAGGAAACATGGGAAACATGGTGGCCATAGCTCAAAGAGTCATGTGACCAGACCAGAGTTTAGCAAAGCAATGGCCTATCATGCACATTTTATATGTGGATAAACTGATGCACAGAGAGACCAAATAACTTTCCCAAGGTCACCCAGCAGGTAATTGATAGAGTTTAAATTTAAACCCGGATTCTGGCCCCAGAGCTCATGTGCTCAACCACTAGACTACACTCGTGACACTAAACAAGACAACTTGGTGCCACGCTGTACATTATTGCTCTGGATAATGAGCTCCTTCTTGGAAGCAGCCATAGTCAGACTGGGCTGAGAAGATCACCCTCTCCAGGACACTAAGGGGACTAGCACATCATAAGGAGCCCATGTCTACAGCTGGGACAGGGAGTGTGGACAGGACACAGAAGCAGAGAAGGTTAACAGCAGAGTGTCCAGTTGGAGAACCCGTAGGAGCGTAGGCAGCCCAAGTAGCAGCTGATATCAGTGGGAAATCTGAAGGAAACAGAGAAATGTCAAAGGCGATTTTTGGATAAATCTCTTTGTCGGGCTGCCTCTAAAATTTCCACGCCACTTCTAGAAAAGGTATAGATCTACGTTAATTTATTTTTATAAAAGTTAATTTATTTATAAAAGTTAATTAATTCACTTTTTTCTTTAAGGAAGACATCTTATAAAGGCTGGGCCACGTGGAGATCCAGAATTGATTCTGGTTTTATAAGTGGTTAGTGGGTACATGCATTGATCGCTACAGCCTCAACCCTGTCTTTGGCTCTTTTGGAGAAATAACGAGGAGAAATGGCTCAGGCCAGAGCCTGAAGCTAGCTGTATCTAGGATCTGATCAAGCTCTCTCATGTTTTGGAGTTCAGGGCACATATATTCAAGAAATGGCAAAAGGGAAAGAGAAAAGGAAAGGTTGAGATGTTGCAGAAATAAGAACAAGAGAAAGTGAAAGAAAATGTAGAAAAACTCTCTTCTTTGATTTGTATGGTGTGATTTCTGAAATTGCTCCAGCCTCTACAGGATTTATGTGGCTTCATTAATCACACTTTCTTTTGAAATGGAATTTTCTGCCCCGAAGCCTTTGAACGTTGACATTCAAATACAACATATTCTTTTAAAATCACCTCTGGATAAAGACAACACTGTTGAGGTAATTCTCTCAGATTGTAGGTGGAGTCTGTTGGGTCCTCAGATCTTGATAATTTGCTGAAAATAGGACCTCCCTTCAAAGAACTGAAGAGTTCTGCTTGATTAGGATCCCAGTTACAGGCATCCTGGGTCAGGAATCCTTGGAGAAAAAAACGAAGGAAAGAAACAAAAGAGCACTGGTCTTTGACGAACAACAAGCAGTGCCATCTAGCGGCAATTATGTTTATCTTGGCGTCTGCTTGACCGTGACCTCTCTGCCTAGCTCTTTGCTCTTTATCAGGCAGACTGGAAAACCCAAGTTCACCTTCCTAGTGGCAATGTGACCTGAGATCAAATGACAGAACTTAGGCGCAGACATGAGAGTATTACAACTGCTGCCAATCAGAATGGCTGAATCCAAGGCATGTTTTTTTTTTCTTTTTGGTTGATTTGTGTATGCTGCAAAGTTTGCACAAAAAACAGAACATAGAACAAAGATTATGTTCCTGGGAAGGGAAAAAAAAGAGAGAGAAAGGGAGCACAGGTACTAGATATATGTCACCCTATCTATCTTCCATAAACTTCCTGGTTTGGTAATGAACTGAAGCATAAAGAGGTCAAGTCCAAAGCCAAGGGATCAGAGTGGCAAAGGTGGGACTTAAGACTTGAGTCCGGGTCTCTCTAGAAAAACTTTCTCTCTGATTCAGTTTTTGTTGACATTTTCCTCCCTGGAAGACCCACATTTCCAGGCCTTGCCACAGACCTTCAATCTTTCAGGGTGACCTAATTGACAGAAGTGATATCATCTTAGCACAGGGAAGGGCACGGGCAGAATCACCATGTCTGATGCTACTTATGGCTGAGTTGCAGAAGGAAGGCACAGCCCACTCATCATCTCTCAGTGCTCAGATCCTGTGGATGAACTTGCGGCAACCGTCGGTGGAGAGCATTATCCTTTCACAAGGTCACCACCAGAGACCACGCATGGTGCCATCAACCAGTGATCTGCGTCTTAGGGCTCCCCACTCCTACAAGGGGACCAGCAGCAAGCACCTCTCTGCCCAGTGTTACTCTCTGAAAGTGCATCCTATCCGTTCAGATTCTGGTTTTTTGTTGTTGTTGTTTTTTTGTTTTTGAGTTGGAGTCTCACTCAGTCGCCCAGACTGGAGTGCAGTGGCCGCTCCCGGCCACCGCAGCCTCGACCTGCTGGGCTCTGGCGATCCTTCCGCCTCAGCCTTCCAAGTAGCTGGAACTACAGGCGCGCGCTACCACGCTCGGCTAATTTTTTGTTTTATTGTAGAGATGAGGTCTCACCAAGTTGCCCAGGCTGGTCTCGAACCCGCAGGCTCAGGCAATTCAGTCATCTTGGCTGGGACTATAGTTTGAGCCACCGAGACCCGCCGCAAATCTCTCAAATAAAGACCATGAAGTGGAGCCCCAAACCCATCTGACTCCAAAGTGCACTTTTTTTGTTTTTTGGGGGGTTTTTTGAGTTGGAGTCTCACTCTGTCGTCCAGACTGGAGTGCAGTGGCCGCTCCCAGCCACCGCAGCCTCGACCTTCTGGGCTCCAGCGATCCTTCCACCTCAGCCTTCCCAGTAGCTGGGACTACAGGTGAGCGCTACCACACCCGGCTAATTTTTTGTTTTATTGTAGAGATGAGGGCTTACCAAGTTGCCCAGGCGGGTCTCGAATCCACAGGCTCAGGCAATCCACTCACCTCAGCCTCCCAAGGTGTGGGATTACAGGCTGAGCCACTGAGCCTGGCTCAGATTCTGTTTTTAAAAATCATGTTTTGTGCATGGGTGTATTTTTTTTTTTTTGAGTCGGAGTCTCACTCTGTCGCCCAGACTGGAGTGCAGTGGCCGCTCCCGGCCACCACAGCCTCGACCTGATGGGCTCCAGCGATCCTTCCGCCTCAGCCTTCCGAGTAGCCGGAATTACAGGCACGCGCTACCAAGCCGGGCTGATTTTTTGATTTACTGTAGAGATGAGGTCTCGCTGCCCAGGCGGGTCTCAAACCCGCGGGCTCAGGCAATCCACTCACCTCAGCCTCCCAAAGGCGCGGGATTACAGGTTGAGCCACCGAGCTCGGCTCATGGGTGTATTTTTTATTGCAAAAAATAAACTTCTTCATAGTTAGAAAATAGATCGTGGTCGTTAAATAAGAAAGTACTCATTATGACGAATTTACTTTGGGTTGTTCAGTTTATGACCTGATAAGAAAAGAGCTAATTGAGTTTATTCATGAAAATTCACTAGGCATAGAAAATATTGAAATATAAACCCTCTTCAATTCAATATGTTAACAGTGGAGATTAAGAAGATCACTCTGACCCACTGTATTACAGATAGCAAGAAAAAGGCATTTAGCTAAAGCCATAAGCCTATGGTAATAAAGCAAGCATATATAGCTCTGAATTTTAATTCTTATTTTTAATTTTTTTTTTCTCGAGTCAGAGTCTCACTCTGCAGCTCAGGCTGGAGTGCAGTGACATGATTACGCCTCACCACAGCCTCGACCTCCTGGGCTCAGGCAATCCTTCCACCTCAGCCTCCTGAGTAGCTAGGATTACTGGCATGCACCACCATGTCCGGCTAATTTTTTTTTTTTTGTAGCGATGAGGTCTAGCTATGTTGCCCAGGTTGTTCTCAGATTCCTGGACTCAAGCAATCCTCTCGTCTCAGCCTCAAAAAGTGCTAGAATTACAAGTGTGGGCCACCACACCTGGCCTAAATTTTTAATTCAGGTACTCAATTACAGTTACGTAGGTATATTCTTTTTTCTTGCTTGAACAAACTTTAATAAACCACTGACTGCAGCAGCACCAGTATGAAGATCATAAAGTTGTAGTCTAGTAAGACTTCCTTTTGCAATTGTAGTTGACTCCTAGGAAAAGAAACAAAAAGAGTTAGCTGGGCGTGGTGCCTCACTCCTGAAATCCCAGCACTTTGGGAGGTGGAGGTGAGAGGATTACCTGAGGCCAGGGGTTCGAGACCAGCCTGGGCAACTTGGCAACACCTCGTTTCTACAATCAATCAATCAATCAATATTAGTCGGCCATGGTAGTGCACATCGGTAGTTCCAGCTACTTGGAAGGCTGAGGTGGAAGGCTTGCCTGAGACCAGCAGGTTGAGGTTGTAGTGGCCGTGAGTGTGCCACTGCACTCCAGCCTGGGCATAAAAGAGCTTTCCTGACTTTTCAATGAACAGATGATTTTATAATTTGATAAACAAATCCAGAGACTGACAATGTCACCGATTGGTAAAAAAAAAAAAAAACAAAAAAACAAAACTATCAAAGCCACGTGCTCAAAATCAGGATTCTGTTAGTTCTCTAATGTTTCATCATCAATGTTAAAAAGTTGCTAGGGCCTCTAATTTGAGAATGATTTACCTTTTCCCTGAGATTATGTATAATGGACATTTTGGAGAGACAATTTTTTTGAAAGACGATTTCACAGTTTCTCTGATTTTTCATCACCGAGTGCTGACTTTGCTTTAAAATACAGGCAATAAATGGAGATACTGGTAGAACCTGTTGAGATATTTGTCAATGCTTCCACAAGAGTTAAAAACAGGTACTGTCTCAATGTTAATGTAATTAAAATTAATTTCCTCTGATAATGCGGGCTGTAAGGTTCTGAAAACGAACTCAATGTAGAGTCGGTTTTAGGGTAAAAACACAGCACATTTTAATGATAGCAACAAGGAAATGAAATGCCAACAGACTCTGTGTTGATGAAAAAACAGCCGTTGGTTGATATGACCCTCAGTCATGGAAACCATGTGAAGAGGGAGTGAACCAGGGTTGCAAATCTGGTTTTGAATCTGGTCACTCAGTAGATCCTGACTTGTGCTGCCTCTGGTTGGAGTCCACTCTAGCATAATTATTATTTTTTTGAACTTCTGAAGTTCACGGTGAGAAGCCTTTTTCCTGGGGGAAAACTCACCCTAGAGTGTCTGTCCATGGAGGCTGGATGGTGGGTGAAGGGACTAGGCAGCCTTAAAATAATAAGAATAGATATTATTTGCTGTGTCCCTCCTAGAGGCCAGTGTTGCATTTCTACTGTGCGCTCCTGCGCTAAGTGACATTTGTTCGTTTGTATTTTATTCTTTCGATTCCCTCCGTAATATACCTCTCCCTCTTTTTTTCTTTTTTTTTTGCTGTGAGAGCTTAAAGTGCCCAAATTCAGGTTGCTTTTTGTTGGCAAAGTCAGGAAGATTTTATACTCTTTCCTGGCTAACCTGGGAGAGTAGTCATCCAGGGGAAGAAGGTTCATTTTGGCAGAGACAGAGGAGGGAAAACAGGAAGGACTCCCTTTGTCCACGCAGTTGCTCTGACTCTGTCCCTATGCTCAAAGTTGAATCCAGATTAATTATCATACCCTGACCCCCTTCCCTTATGGCTGTGCATTTTTCACAAGGCAGTGAAGATGCTACTAGTTTGGGAACTAAACTCCTGGACTGGTGGAAACAGATAGCCACCAAAAGGTAGTGCAATGGGAAAAGCTGCTGAAGGAGATAACTGAGGTGGATCTGTGGCTGCAAATTCCCCCACTCTGGACTGGCCTTGATACAGAAACCCGCTAATGTCTGTCCATATTGCCACAGCCTCTAGACAAGGGCATGGCATGGGTTCAGATGCTCCTGTACATTCCTGAACAACATTCCTGAGGGTCCCCATATCTCCTTTGCATTCCCAGTAAGTAGCTTCAAGGGATCCTTGGCTTCCCTGTAGACTTCGCCCAATCAATTGAAAGATGCAAATCTCCCATTTATTCCCTTTTTCTGAGTAGTCATAAGTGTGAATAATGTAGTTTCAACGTAATCGTAAGCCTTGTGATTCGTATAATTTTTGAAGCAACGTAATCCTAAGTTTTGCGATTTATGTAACTTTTGCATAATGCATGGTGTCTTAGGCCTTGTAAACTTCCTTTACTCTATGGCAAACTTGATTAACGCTTCTGCTGGGCCTTACTGATAAAAGCTATGAGATATTTCTGATACCTGGCACCAGGAAGTCTGGACCGAAAAATGTCACTATTGATAAATGTGGCTGAAACTCTTTATATCATGCTCTGCTGGTCACATGGTTAATGTATAGGTACTAGCAACTCTGGACTTACAAAAGTGAACTGCAAAAGCCTGGAGGGTGAGCAGAACCATTTTAGAAAGACCTCAAGTCCGGTTCTGCTCCGTGAATTCGAACTCAGAAACAAACTTCTCTCTACCAGTTCCCTGCCCCTTGAGTTATTGGTATCAAGGGAGAGTAGTCGATCATTACTCAGACCTTATCAGTCTCAAGACAAAGGAAAGGGTCTCTTGTTTGTGCTATACGACTCTATTTCCATGTACGCAGCTGATTGGTCCAGTGATGAACACCTGGCCAAAGCTAAGCCAGTAAGATCCTTCCTCAGGATTTTTTTGAACAGTAACTAAGGGGAGCTCCTGCTGAAGACAATTCTTAAGATATAAATAGCTGAACTTGCTGCTAGCTGCCGTGTTTCCTACCATGTAAAAGTTATTTTGAAAGAATAAAGGAAATATTCAGAAAGAAGTATGGGTTGAGATTAAAAGAGTCTGTTCTGGTCATCTTTTGTTTTTTCGTGAGTCGGAGTCTCACTCTGTCACCCAGGCTGGCGTGCAGTGGCATGCTCACAGCCACAGCAACCTCAACCTTCAGGGCTCAGGTGATCTTCTGCCTCAGCTTTCCAAGTAGCTGGAACCACAGACATGTGCCACCACACCCAGTTAATTTTTTCCACTTATTGTAGAGACAAGGTCTCACCAATTTGCCCAAGCTGGTCTCGAACCCCTGGACTCAGGCAATTCTCTCGCCTCGGCCTCCCAAAGTATTGGGATTACTGGCGTGAGCCACCGCGCCCAGTTGTTCTGGTCATCTTTAATAACCTGGTCTCAACTATTTCTTAAGTCGTTCCTGGGTATATGACTCTCTCTAAATCAGTGCATGTTGTTTCTTTCCCTTGTAACCACTGAATTCTGACTGACATGATCTCCTTCAATAAGAATTTCATTACACTATCAGTCTCTGAAGTCACCATGGGTGGGCTTGCCTCTTCTGTTTGAACAAAGGCATAATCGCAATTCAGCAGTCTTCCTGAAGCATCATTAGGACCTTGCATACTAGAGACAGGGCCCAGGGTAGGCCCTTTGGAGAAGGGGAGGCAGAATTTGTGGGCATATGGTGGGAGGGATGAGGGTATGAAATTAGCCGAATATGGGAAGAAGAGACCGCAGAGTGGAAACCGGTTTTAAAGTGAGTTTTTAAAGAGACAATAAGTGCATTTCGCCTACTTCATAATACTCCGAGGCCAAGCTTTTGGGGTCCACAGAGACTGAAATTTTTTTGGAAAGGGAGAAGTAATATTTATTGCAGCTTTTCTAGAATATTATTTCTAAGAATTCACTGACTCTGAAAGAACTTGATTGATTCTGTTCCTACTCGCTGCACATATTTTTGTTTGAAAACTTTTTTAGTATTACAGAAGTAGCAAATATGAATTTTTGCTAAGCTGTCCGCGAGACAGGGGTTAGAGGCATTAAAAAGTGCCTTCTAGTGATCCCTCATTTAAAACATTGCGGGCTATAACTTTAGAGCAGTAAAACCTCATTAGAACATACTTATAGTTGACATTTTCAGGCTGTATTGTTCCTGTTTTTAAGTCCTGGAGAAAGGCCCATTAAAGCCATGTTACTCACATTAATTCAACATTTAGCCACTTATAATACAAACCCCAGTCTTTTGGAAAATGCCATTAAAATTTTCTTGCCATATATGGACATTATTTATTGTTTGAGCCCCATTGTCTACTTATAATATGCCCTTTATCAGACCCAAATGCCCACTTCAGAGATTTTCGTTCCGAGCAACAACTGGCTTCTTATATTGTCCAATGACGCAGGAAAGTTAAATTACAGCCAGTTCATATCATAGAAACAAAATGTTTCCTGCAATTACTGATAAGGGACAGTTCATTTTCTCTCTGTCATCCTGAAAAAACCTCCTAACAACAATTCATGCCTGGTTAAACAGGATTTCCACATCTAGTGCTGACATCTTTCCAAATAATTCAGGGTTGTTATTACTGTATAGCCCTGGCAAGCCTCAAAAGCAAGCAGACTTGACGAGTCTGCTCAAAGCAGAGCTTAAGTAGTTGTAATTAATAATAATTACATGCCCACTACACTCCAGTTTTATCATATTATCCGTCAATGCAAATAAAAAAACCCACCCACAACACACACTTGAACAGGATGAGTGCATTAATAAAGCATATGTCATTCCTCTCCAGTTTAAAGTATGCGCATTGGTTTCCGTCTTATTGACGTTCATGGTCGTGTATCTGGCTGCAAAATGCTGTTTAGATGCAGTCCAGTGTGGGACAGGCCTTGTCCTAGTCCAAAAGCCTCCTCCCCTCCTGCCGTGACTCGGATTCGAACCGAGGTTGCTGCGGCCACAACGCAGAGTACTAACCACTATACGATCACGGCAAGCTGTGGAAGTGCTGAGCGCTGAGCTTTCTTTAAGAGCCACGGCAATATTAGAATTTGTGGAAACACTGCCATCTATTGCCTAACTATGCACATTTTCTTAATCCTGGGAAAGATAGAATGACTCCGGTCCTTTCTGAGCATTCAGAGGAACAATAACAGAGTGCCTGAACACAAAAACAACTCGTCTTCTGAGTTGATCGGGAAAATTGTCATAGGAGAGGATTCACTGGATTCGTTGTCCAGGAAATGGTAATCAAGGTTGCAAGACTGAGATATCGGTTTGTTGACTCATGCTTTCCAAGCTTCATCAATAAGGATTATAGATTTCCCACCCCAACCACCACCACCGCTTACGTGGCAACAAATGGCATGTGAATCCGAGCCTCTCTTGTGGTGTTTATTTCCATGGACTTAGGTGGCACAACCATAAGAAATAGAGCAAGAACAAAATGGCCTGAGGACTGCGGAGACTAGAAAAGGTTTATTTTTCTTATTAGAGGAAACCAAAGTGATTAAGTCCTGACTGAGGAAAGGCCTCCTTTCAACGCCATTGATCCCTAAAGCTGTTCTTCTCCCCCCAGAAAGTTTAGGTTTTTGGTTGGTTTTTTGTTTTGTTTTGTTTTTTTTGAGTTGGGGGTCTCACTCTGTCACCCAGGTTGGAGTGCAGTGGTATGCTCACGGCCACTGTAGCCTCCACCTGCTGGGTTCACACGATCCTTCTGCCTTCCAAGTAGCTGGAACTACAGGCGCTCACTGCCATGCCCAGCTAGTTTTTTGATTTATTGTAGAGCTGAAGTCTTGCCAATTTGCCAAGTGAGGACCAGTGAGAACCCCTGGGCTCAGATAATCCTCTCGCCTCCATCTCCCAAAGTGTCAGGATTACAGGTGTGACCCATCATGCCAAGCTATTGTATAGGTCTTAAAGCCACAATAATCTCAGAAAGAAAAGCTTCCCAACAACATTAGCAACCTACCACACAAAGAAACTGGAGTATTCCGTGCTAGATACATTTCAAGGGGAAGTTTATTTGTAAATTTCTTTGTAGTAAAAATTCAAGTAGTAAGCAGTCTACATAAGATGTCCCAAGCGCTGACAAATCCTAAAAGAAAATACACACATAAATATCTAGTTCTTTCTCTTCCTTCTTTCTCTTCCCTCCTTCCTTCCTTCCTTCCTTCCTTCCTTCCTTCCTTCCTTCCTTCCTTCCTTCCTTCCCTCCTTTGTCAGGGTCTTGCTCTGTTGCTCAGGTTGGAGTGCAGTGGTGGAATCTCAGCTCACTGCAGCCTTGACTTCCGGGATTCAAGTGATCCTTCTGTCTCAACCTCCCGAGTAGTCGGAACTACAGACACACACCACCACACCCAGCTAGTTTTTTTCCTTTTTTGGTAGAGACGAGGTCACACTATGTCGCCTGGTCTCAAGCAACCTTCTCACCTCAGCCTCCCAAAGTGCTGGGATTACAGGCATGAGCCACCACGCCCTACCAGAAATGCCTATTTCTAATAAATGGATTGTTATCAGGGTGCCTCCTTTGAGCCCCCTAAACAGAGGGGACTTGGGAACAGCTGGGGCTGACTGGCACTGTGTATGGGTGGGTGAGAACGTAATCCATGTGTTGATCGGGTGCTCATAGCCCCAGGCCTTCTGGAAGCAGAGTATCTCTGAAGATAAAAGTTTTAGACACAAACAGTCACTCCCTTGTTCCTTGCTGGTCCATCCATAGTTCTTCTCTCTTCCTCCAGCCTCTCACAGATACATCTTCCTTCTGTGGCCACAGAAGATTCTTACCCCAAGTTCGGAAGCCAAGGCAAAGCGCTCTCTGGTCTGCACAGGAATACAGATGGTTGAGTCTGGGAAAAGGTCATTCTGCGGCAAGGGGGCAAAACAGAGCTCCTTATTGGCAAAGGAGGAAATAATGGTTTTTCATGTGTATTTCGCCTTCATAATTTTTGCTGTGGGCATATGTCAATGGAACAATAGGAAAAATAATATTTTTAAAAGATCAATGCACAGAGTGCAAATTATAGAACCAGACTGTCTGGATTTGAACTCTGGTTCTGTCACTTACTAACTGGGGGAACTTTGGCTGCTTATTTAATCTCTGTGACTCCATTTCTTCATCTGGTAAGTGGAGAGAATCATAGTACCCATTTCACAGGATTGTTAAGAGAGTTAAGTATACGCCAACAACTTAAAACAGGTCTGTCACAGAGTATGCACTGTGGAAGTGTTAGTTATAGTACTAGAATTTAAATAAGTATATTTTCAAAGGACATTTTATAACATCCCATATATTGAAGAAACACAGAGGGAGGCAGGAGAGTGGGGAGCACGTCCCAACACAAGGCACACTTGGTCCACGACCTGGAGAGTGAGGACCAGTTGGAAGCCCAAGCCTCACCTGCATGCAGTCCACTTATGCAGTCAAGCCTCACCTGTACCCCACATGCCTGTGATAAAATAAAATCCAGTATCACATTCCATACATAGAGGTCACTATAAAATAAAACGTGAAGACAACCCAACAGAATTAAATTCCAGTCGGCTACGCTGAGCTCTGAGTCCAGTCCTGCTCTCTGGTCAAAAGGAAAGTGAGCAATGCAGGAGAGCTCGTAAAGGCATGTCATTCTCCAAATAACGCTTCTCCTTGACTCATCTGCATGACTAGAAGAGTTTTGGAAAGGGAGTAATTTTCCACTCACAGGATTTAATACTATTAAGTGCCACGCTCGTGACGCCACTTTCGGTTACTTCACACATCGTCAACCTAGGTCGTGCACTGACGATGCCCAGACCCTGGTGGCTTTCTCCTCCCTCATGCTCTGTGTTCCTCGCAGGGCCCTGCTTGTGTCTCCTGCTAGGTTCATGAACACGGCTCCTTGCCTTGGCAAATGGAAAGAGAGCTCTGAAGATCTTGGCACCAGCAACTACAAGTTCTTCTGAACGCTCTCTGGCTGAATCTGGTCACGAGGCCCCACTCCGCTCTCCAAGGACCAAGTGCGCTCCCACCGTATGGAAACAGCACTCACGACCTCTAGCCCTGCCACCGGTGAGAAGCCCCAGCTGAGAGAAGTCTGTGAGGCTATATCTCTAAAGATACACACAGTGGGGTAGCAAAACTCTGAACCCTGGAGAGGGGTCTAGCCTCTGAGAGGTGTTCACCAGGTAAGCCTTTTCTTTAGTTGATGGTGTCAGTCGTCTTGTGGCTAGACTCTGAAATTTCTCACCTGCCAGAGATAAATGGGTTTTCGCACAGTTACCAGGTTCTCTCCTGCCCTTTCACTGTCTTCTTAGGACATGAATGCACATTTCTCCCACAAGCACCAACATCTGCAACTCGCTACGAAGGGAACAATCGGTGGAATCAAAACATGGCTTCTGATGGCATCTCCAACTTCCAATGCCTGTTTATTTTTTCCTCCGATTGTGCTCTATCAGCACCGATGTTATTATCGCTCTCCCAGTAATGATTCATCATTCACAGATACCTGTTGGAATCTACGACAGTCCAGTCTTTTTTTGGATCGTAAGGATTCAATAGAGAACAGGAGAGATGAATCATGATTTCATGATTTCGTGACAGATACTGATGAATAAACGGATATCATATATGATATAAACAGACATATGAGCTGGTGCCATGGGAAGAAAGACACATTTCTTTACAGTTTTCAAAATTGGGTTGAAGTTGAGAAAGACAGGGAAGGCATGAGGGGGGAGAGAGAGCGAGAGAGAGAGAGAGAGAGAGAGAGAGAGAGAGAGAGAGAGACTGAGCGAAGTCTGCTTTGTCTCTGTTCTAATTCTTTCTCTAACCCTTCTTCCTGTGTGTTCTGGGTCTAGTCATTTGACCTTTCTGAGTCTCCATTTCCTCATCAGAAAGGTAAGGGAAATTGGGTTAGATGAGCTCTCAGATTCTTTTTCTTTTTTTTGAGAAATCAGGATTTATTAAGAAGACAGAAAAGCTTCCACAGTGGAAGGGAACCTGAGGGGTTGCCCAACTCTCAGATTCTTTACATCTCTGGCATGCCATACATTTAATCGAGAGAAATGACATTCACAAACAATAGCCAAATATACAATTTTGGGGGGGGGAGGGACACCCATTCAAACCAGGAGAGTCTTACAGTGATTATAGCTATATCTTATTTTATTTTTTTTGTTAAGTTCACAGAAGCTGTCATTTTGTCAGCTTCCAAATGTTGTCGGCCTTATTTCCCTGACGATGGCAACACATTTTAAATAGGGATCGATCTGTTACATGAGAGATTTAAGTTGGGTGTAAGAGTAACTTGCTAGTGAGAGGCATCAAACGACGAAATTCTCTCCCAAAGAAGATCGCTGACTTCCCTTTTCAGTCTTTTTAAAAATGAGGTTGATGTTTACCAGCGTCTCGTCGTTCCATGAGAGAGAGCCACAGCTATCCTGCCTTCCCTCTTGCTGCCTGACTGCAACGTCCTCCTTCTGACGGAGTTGTTACCTTCCCGGGTTGTTTCTAACGGATGCTAACAGAGGAGCCGGCGGCTGACAGGAGGGCCCAGTCCTGGCCGCGCCCTCCACCTCCCCAGCTGAGTCCTAACTCCAGGGTCGCCGCTCCTGCCCCTTTTCCCAGACCGATCTCCGTGGTCGTCGCCTCACCCCTCTTCTCAGTTTGCCTCCTGCCTCACTGGGGGTAGGGAAATGACAGTCAGATCCATCACTGGGCTGGAGGCCAAGAGTGGCAATCCGCGGGGCTGAGGCTGGCCCCGTGCCCAGTTTTCAGACAAAGGCAGGTTGGGAACCCCCCTGCAAGGAAGGCTCCACGGTTCCCTCCTCCCAGAGTCCTGTCTCTTGTTTCTTGGGTTCTTTCTACAACACCCCATCCCAGTGTGTGTGTGTGTGTGTGTGTGTGTGTGTGTGTGTGTTAGAGAGAGACAGAGACAGACTGGAGGGGGTGGGTAGAGGGAATTGGGGGGGTGAGAAGCAGGAAGGAAGGGAGAGAGAAAAAAGGTGGACAAATCTGATTCATGTAAGAGGACCAAGGATTTCTCATACACTATACACTCCCCTAGGGGGGAAAATTTCTTATTTTTAGGGGGAGAAACAAGGTGGCAGGAAGCAGAGAAAGTCCAAGTAAATGGTAACTCCAGATTTCAAACCCCCAAGTACGTCACCATCATTAAAAAAAAAACAACCCTGAAAGCTAATAGTCTTAGATTTGACCATCTCTTTCACGTTTCCTGCATGTGTCAGAGAATCATTGATCCTGAGAAATCACAAAACACTGGAGGAAAACACACGATTTTCAGAATGCTTGTAACCACAAAATGTTCTAACAGTTTACATTTTCGAGAGTAAACTGCCTCGAGTGATTTTCCCCCTTGCTTATTAATGAATTCTATTTAACCAAGTCAGAAATCTTGCTGTGGGGAAAGCTGGAACCGGCGGCGGTGATGGGGGTGGGGAGGGGTTGTTGGTTGGTGGTTTCATTTTAATTTTTTTTTGCCTGGAGGCACCATTAGAAAACTCCAGATGCAAAGCTTTCTAATAGAATTCCTCATCTGACACAGCCCTCTGGAATACACCGGCCTAACCTTTACGATCTGGCAGGCCAGGCCTCTATTTGGAAAGCTTACGAGGGAGACTGATCCATTAATGACAATGTGCCATAACAAGGAGCCCCAAGAACAGCTGAAGGCCTGGGGCGGTGGAGAGTGAGGGCTCTGCATAGAGAAAAACGGGTTGGCACCAGGAAGCCCCAAGGAAGAGGGGCTTGGGGGCGGAGAGAGGGCTTGCTCGAGAGTGGAGAGCCAGAGAACGCCCCCGTGACCCCGTTTTGCTCTTCCCATCACATCAAGACTCGGAGGTTTTAAGAAAAAGAAGTGTCAGCGGGATGAGGACCCGTTAGCATTCTGGATTTGTGGCCGAGAGGTCCTAACCAACCACTGTGGAGCTACTTTTCTTCTTTAATTTTTATTTTAAAGATGTAGGGTACCATTCAGGGTTAGGTCTACAGATGGTTATTGTCTAGGTAAAGTTTGGGCCTCACTTTGGTCCCCCACTTCGCCTAGTTTGAGATCAGGTGGAACTGCTTTTCTTTTCTTTTTTTTTTTTTTGAGTTGGAGTCTCACTCTGTCGCCCAGACTGGAGTGCAGTGGCCGCTCCCGGCCACCACAGCCTCAGCCCGCTGGGCTCCGGCGATCCTTCCGCTAAGCCTTCCGACTGGAACTACAGGCGCGCACTACCATGCCCGGCTGATTTTTTGATTTATTGTAGAGATGAGGTCTCACCAAGTGGCCCAGGCGGGTCTCGAACCCGCGGGCTCAGGCAATCCACTCACCTCAGCCTCCCAAAGGGGAACTGCTTTTCTTAGAGAGGCTTTAGCATAGGCTACTGGGGAGATGGAGAGAGGGCGTTCTGGGACTGACAGCTTGGAAGAAATGATTGAATCTTTCTGCGTTTACGCTTCTCCTACTAAAAGGGAATAATAATAATATCTACTTTATAAAGTTGTTGTGACGATTACAACATACTTAAACAGGCTTAAAAGAGTGCCTGGTACTTAGTAAGTGCTTAATAAATATTAAATATATTCTGGTCAAACCAGATGTGGGGGTAAGGAGTTGCTCTGAGCCTTGGGCCAGAGCAAGGAGGTGCCAGGACAGCCAAAAGATGCCAAGACCAGGAGCGGCCTGGGGTTTACTGACTGGGCTCTGTCTATGGTGAGAGGCCGTGAGGGCCAAGGAGCAAGTTGGCTGGCAGAAGGAAGAGTGCCGTAGGGTCCGGACAGGTGGTTCTGGTCCCAGAAACCAGGACATGACGGGGGCAGGAGCAAAGAACAAGTGGAGAGGCAGAGGCGCAGACAGAGAATCAGGAAGGCCCCTGAGATGGAGGTAGGTGGCCCCAGCGTCAGGCTGACGGGTCGCCTTTCTGCCAGTGTCTGAGTCAATCCAGTCAGGAGCTAAGTGGGCATGGGGGGAGAAGGACTTTATGGGAGATGGAGGAGAAGGGGGGGTGGAGCCGTGTGGGCGCTGGAAGTCCCCTCTCAGTGTCCTCCTGTGTCGAAGGACCCACGCACGTGTCTCACCAGTTGGGCCCACCCTTTGTCTAGGTTTTTGTATCTCATACGGGCGACACGTTTGTTCACAAAATGACTGAGCTCTCACTGAGTTCTGGGTCCAAGTTGGGGGCAGTGGGTGACCACAGACTTCTGAAAGGGGCAGGCTGTCTATGACCTGTCTTTTTCTCTTCCACATACTTCACCTGCGTGTCTAGTATTGCGCAGAGGCTGACTCGATTAAAAAGTTAAATTGGCCCGATATGATTGGAACCCCAAAGTGTGGCCTCACTTTAGCGCTGCAGATGGAGATGATAAGTATCTGAGAGTTCTTTAATTGGTGTTTTTTTCTTTTCTTTTCTTTTCTTTTTTTGGAGTCAGAGTCTCACTCTGTCACCCAGGCTGGAGGGCAGTGGCACACTCACCACCACCTCAGCCTGGACCTGCTAGGCTCAGGCGATCCTTCTGCTACAGCCTTCCGAGTAGCTGGAACTACAGTCGCGTGCCACCACGCTCAGCTAATTTCTTGATTTATTGTAGAGATGAGGTCTTGCCAAGTTGCCCAGACTGGTCACGAACCCCTGGGCTCAGGCAATCTCTCACCTCAGCCTCCCAAAGTGCTGGGATTACAGGCTTGAGCCACCGCGCCTGGCCTGGTCTTTTTTTCTTTTTGGTTAGACATTTTGTCATTATTTATATTGTGCCTTTTCTGATATGCATTTCACAGGTACACCTTGATAAATCTGGCAATTAGAAACACACGAAAATATTATGTGTCTTCTGATCTCAATTCTTCAGTCACTTGAGAGTGAGAGAGAAACCAGGGAACTGGACAGTGTGAAGAAATGAACACAGAATTCACACCACATTACGTGCTCATGTTTTGTTCTGCTTTGTTCATGATGAAGTTTATAATCTGAGAACATTTGTTTATCCTCCTTTGCCTCATTGCTTTTAAAAAGAGTAATCTACGCCTTGTCTACGACACAAAGGTATTAAGAGAAAAATGTGAAATATTTAGAATGGTTCAAAAGGTGTTGCCTGGAACATACAACTGCAGTTTTTCTTACTATTATTACTATTTTGATAGCCACTCCTGAGGTGAAAGATAGGCATTAAGTTTACAAGATCAAGTCAGATTTCTATCCCAGGTAACCTTAGAACTATAAAGATATCTTGGATAAAAAACCTGGACCCTGACAGCTTTCCCTTAATATCATCAATTCTTTGAGTGGGTCGAAAAATAAAAAGAGAGAGAAATTTTTTTTTTTAAAAGGAGGGAAAACCAGCCTAATTGAATGTAGGATAAACTTCATTAGCAAGCTAAATAGCTACGACATTTAATAACCTATAGGGCCTCATGGAAAACCAAGACATTGCCAAAAGTAATTGAAGTTTGTGATTCTCCAAACTGTTATTTAAAGCAGGATTTGGCAAGGCTGAGTGGGCCTGCACCACTTTTAATTGCATTTTTTAAATTCAGGATGGAGATTGCATTTCTTTACTCGTTATTTGTGTAGTGAAATCCCTTTATGGCGGACTTGCTTATAGTGAAACCTTATGCAGTGACTTTAAAGTTCAAAGCATGTGGGACCCATCTATATCAAAACCCATGCTTTACATTGTGACCTTTTAACTGGTTCATTCCCAGCTGCCTAGAACCCCCCAATCCTTTCTGTTTTTTTCTGCCTGACATCTAAACGAGGCAGCCTCGACCTTTATTACTAGCATGGAAAGTTTCCTGGAGGGTCAAGATGGACTTGACCTTGGGAGAGGGCCTTCACAGGTGACTGAATGGGCCACGGAGGAGACCAAGCGGCCATGTCTGCCTGAGATATAAGAAGCATATGCCACGTACTCCCACTCCTAGACACAGAGAGGCCATTAAATACGCACAACGCATTTAGAACAGACCTTTTGTACAGTACATTTATGAGAGGCAGCCATGATTGTATCACCCTTGAAATTACCGAAGGCCTTCTCTGCCCCCTTGTAATTTCCCATAAATGATTATTCTAAAATAGCTACCATTTGTTGAGCACATAATAATACAGCAGCCACTGTGCTAAACATTTCACAGGAGTTAGCGCGTTTAATCCTCAGGAGAACCTTAGATATTATTTCTTCCAATCGTACCAAGGTACAGAGTTGGTTAAAGAACTTGCTCGAGACCACACAGTCAGAGCTACCAGAACTGAAACCGGAGCCTGGGCTGCTGACTCTGGGACCCACTGTTTTTTTAACCATCACACTCTACTAAGGCAGAACTGGTTAGTGCGTTGTGTCCCACGTGTGACATTACTTGATAGTCTCCCCATTAAAATGACTGTGTCCTGATAGCTTTATCTTCCTCCTCTGTAAAAGGGGTCACTGGTCATGTCTTCCACAGGGAGTCATTGGGAGGGTCAAATGAGAATGAGTAAAAAATGCGTTTGATAACACAGCGTGTGCTACACAGCCTTGTATGCTAAGGCTGCCATAACAAAGTAACACAAACTAGGGGACTTAGACAGCAGAAATGCATTGTCTCACAGTTCTGGAGGCTAGAACAGATCAGCAGAGCTGCTTTCTTCTGAGGACTGTGATGGAAGATGTGTTCCAGGCCTCTGCCTCTAACTGGTGGTTTGCTGGATACTCTTTGGCATTTTGTGGCTGGGCATCACCCCAATCTCTGCCTTCACCTGCACATGCCATTCTTCCTGTGTATGGCTGTCTCTGTGTCCAAATGTTCCCCCCGCTTTTTTTTTTTAGTTGGAGTCACTCTGTCACCCAGGCTAGAGTGCAGTAACATGCTCACAGCCACCCCAGCATCTACCCGCTGGGCTCTGGTGATCCTTCTGCCTCAGCCTTCCAAGTAGCTGGAACTGCAGGTGTGCGCTACCACGCCCAGCTAATTTTTTTTTATTTATTGTAGAGATTAGATCTCGGCAAGTTGCCCGGGCTGGTCTCAAGCCTGCGGGCTCAGGCAATCCACATACCTTGGCCTCCCAAAGTGCTGGGATGACAGGTTGAGCCACTGAGCCCAGCTCAAATATCCCCTTTTTAGAAGGACACAGTCATACTGGATCAGAATCCAACCTGATGACCACAGTTTAACTTAAGTGCCTCTCTAAAGACTCTAATTCCAAATACTATCACATTCTGAGGTTCTAGGGATTAGTACTTCAGCATATCTTTTGGGGGCATATTATTAACAATGGTATCACTAATGTTGATAACTATACACATATTCTATTAAGTCTAGTGTTTGCAATCACCTAGGGAATAAAGTGGCTGACGCTTTAACCTAGGGTGCACCTGTGACTTGGGCAATCCTAGGTGTGGCAGACAAAATTTCCGGACGTCTTTCAATCCCACCAACCCATGACTCTTCTATTTACATGTAGTGTTGTTTCTGTCCTTCCTCGAATCAACAATGGGACAGTGGGAGGGAGACACACAGAACTTTGAGAAAAGGAGGCCAAGGCTCATGGTGATGGCAGTGTTGAGACGAATTAGCCAGGCCAGTTTTGTTCTTGTGTGTCACAGGAATGATCCCGTTGGCTTTCCTCCCCAGTTCCATGCTACCTGCGCCTATGCCCCATGCTCAGCTATCATGTCCTGTAGGTGGCCAATGCCTTCCCTGCAGCTTCTCCCCCTAAAACAAGATCCCAGGTCTAATTAGCTACTCAGCCTCCTCACTGAATGTCCCACAGACATCTCAGGCTCACTGCCCAAACTGAAGTCAGGTGCTTTCTATCTGTACTTCTCTTCCTTCCACATCACCTACCCGGGTCAAGGTGCTGCCATCCCAGTCCCTTTCTTAGCTACACTTCCCCATTCCATTCTTTCTAACCTGATGCCAATTCCAATTCATTTTCTCCCTGACACTCTGAGGACTCCTTCTTTGTTTGTTCATCTTTGTTTGTTTGTTTGTTTTTTGAGTTGGAGTCTCAATCTTGTCGCCCAGGCTGGAGTGCGGTGGCTCACTCACGGCCACCACAGCCTCAAACTGCTAGGTTCAGGTGATTCTTCTGCCTCAGTCTTCCAAGTAGCTGAAACTACAGATGCACACCACCACGTCCGGCTAGTTTTTGTGATTTATTGCAGAGACGACGTCTCACCAAGTTGCCCAGGCTGGTCTCGAACCCCCGGGCTCAGGCAATCCTCTCACCTGGGCCTCCCAAAGTGCTGGGATTTGGGTTGAGCCACCATGCCTGGCCATCCTTCTTATCTTTACCTCCCGGTTGCTTTAGGTCAGGCTGTCTGCATCCTTACCTCCTAACTTTTCTCTCTAGTCTAATTCTCGAATTTATATTTTCCACATCTACAAATTTCTCATTCTAACATGTAAATGTGATGGCATAAATAACGATAGGCGAATTTCCAAGAAGACAGAAACTCTGGCTTATGGATATGGATCTATCCTCACTGCTGAGCACAGTACCTAGCATGCAGTTCTCATGTCCATTTAATTAAATGTTCTCACTTAATATGCATTGTGTGAATAAATGAACAGAAAATAAAAATTCCTTGTTCACTTGCCATTGTCCAAAAAGACCAAAAAGGAAAACATCAAAGGCTTTCCAGTATACTCTATGCCCCCAAACTGTCTTTCTGGTCACATCTTCTGCAACTCTGTCCAATCCCCCACACTAAGACCAGCAAAGCAAAACTATCTGTCATCGTCCGAGCATGCTTATGATGTTCATGCCCTTAATCAGGCAAAATTTCATATCTGATGAGTCAGCTTGAGATGCCAATGAAATATCCACATTGAGATATTGAGTAGGCAGTTGACAGATGAACATGGAACCCACAAGAGAGGCTTAGCATTGGAGTAAAATGTTTGGAAGATGCAACATATAGATAATATGAACACTGACACTATGCGTGAACTCAGGGAGAAAGTGTATATTTAAGAAGATTATTGCTGGACGCGGAGGCTCAGCCTATAATCCCAGCACTTTGGGAGGTGGAGACGAGAGGATTGCCAGAGACCAGAAGTTCGAGGCCAGCCTTGACAACGTGACCAGATCAGGTCTCTACAATAAATCAAAAAAAAAATAACTGAACGTGGTGGTACACACCTGTAGTTCCAGCTGCTAGGAAGACTGAGGTGCAAGGATCGCCTGAGCCCAGCAGGTCAAGGCTGAAGTAGCCATAAGCGACAGAGAGACTCTGACTCAAAAAAAAAAAATTATAAACTCAACATAGATTGTCATTCCAGAGACGTAATTTTAAGTAGCAGCATATCATTCAAGTAGCATGGGAAGCAGTGGAAATAGCGTCTTCCAAGTCATAAGCATAATGGTAATTGTGCTCTGAGATAATAATAATGGCAAAATCTCTGAGAATGCATGAACACACCAAATAAGGGTGAATTATCCCTGAAGGTCTTACTTAACCTCATACCAGAGAGAAAGACTTGTTTTCATGATTAGATGTTGGAAAACTCAGAAATATATTGGGGGGTGAGAAGCTGGGATGGAGGTTGGGGGGGTGGAATGGAGGGGGACTGAGGTGGAGGTGAGGGGTGAGGCGGAGGTGGGAGGGAACTTTAAGTGGCATAGCTACCATTTCCTTATGCAGGCGTTTAGCATTTACCAAATTTTGTCCTTATCCCTGATCGCTCTTTGACTTTTTAAAAATTGTGGAATATATCAGAAGAGTATAAAAACGTATGTACATAGTTGCAATTTAAAAATGAAAATAAGCACAAACATTGAAGGACTATATGCAACCTTATTGTTAACTGTCTTCTCCCAGAGGTAACCGACATCCTCACTTTTGTGACTTTCCTTCCTTTGCTCTCCTTTATTGATCACATCTATGGATATGCATCCCACCATAATAAATTGTTTAATTGTACTTGTTTTTTAATTTGTTATAAGTGGAATAATACAGCATATGGTGTTTTGCGGCTTGCTTCTTTTTTTATGTATTTTATTTTAAAGATGTGGGGTACAATTCGGAATTAGGTACACAAGTGGACATCGTACAGGTAAAGTTTGGGCCTCCCTTTGGTCCCCACTGTGCCTGGTTTGAAATCAGCTACCCTTATTGATGTTGTGTCCACACCCCACCTGCTTCTTATACCCATCGCTGTGTCTGTGAGTTTCATCCATGTTGATGCATATACTTGTAGTTTGTTTATTTTAGTCCGGTATGATGTTTTCTGCAACTACTATTTGTCGCTGGCCTATAGGAATGTAGTTGATTTTTTCTGTGTTGGTTTTTAGCTGACAACCTTGCCAAGCTCTCTCACTAATTTTAATAATGAATCTATATATTTTTGTGGTTTTCTGTGTCCATGATTACATGTATATCTACAAATATTAGTGATTTTTTTTTTGAGTTGGAGTCTCACTCTGTCGCCCAGACTGGAGTGCAGTGGCCGCTCCCGGTCACCGCAGCTTCGACCTGCTGGTCTCCGGCGATCCTTCCGCCTCAGCCTTCCAAGCAGCTGGAACTACAGGTGCACTCCCCCACACCTGGCTAATTTTTTGATTTATTGTAGAGATGAGATCTCACCAAGTTGCCCAGGTGGATCTCGAACCCGCGGGTTCAGGCAATCCACTCACCTCAGCCTCCCAAGGCGCGGGATTACAGGCTGAGCCACCGAGCCTGGCTATTAGTGATTTTAATAATTTATTTTTGATTTATTATTTTATTGTGTTGGCTGAGTTCTATAGCAAAAATTTGAATAAAAGGGATGATAGCAGATATTCTTAGTTCTTTTTCTGGTCTTCAAGGGAATGTTCTTAACATTCTTATCTATCATTGAGTATAATATTTACTGTCTGTTTTTACAGGTACTTTTTTATTGAGTTAAGGAAGCTACCTGCTATTGCTGGTTGGCATAAGAAATGTTGATTTTTTTCCTAAAAATTTAGACCATAAAATGGGCATTACATGATAGCAAATACTTTTTGGGATCTATTGAGATGATTGTATAATTTTTCTTCCTTAATCTGTCATTGTGTACATTAATTTTCAAATGTTAAACCCACCTTGTATTCCTGAAATAAACCCAATTTGGTTGTTTTGTTTTTTTCTTTTGTGATGCTGCTGGTTTGGTTTTGTAAAATGTGTAGGATTTATGCTATATTCTTAAATGAGATTAACCTAACTATTTATGTCTTATACAGTCAATGTTTGTCCCTGTTTACTGACTGTTTTCCATTTTGTGTGCTCTTCTTTTCTTCTTGCATCTCAGATGTCTGATTTGGAAGCATTTTCTTGACGCTTGAAGAACAAACACCCTTATAACTGCCATTAGAGAGTTTGCTGGTAACAGAGTTTGTGTCTGAAAATGCTTTTATTTAATCTTCATTTCTGGAGTACGTTTTCACTAAGCATGGAATCCCAGGTCGCCAAATATTTTCTCTCAGTGTATTGGAGATATCCTTGCACTCTCATTCAGCTTTGCTGAGAAAGATGCTCTCTGACTGTGGCTCCCTTGAGAAGCATGCCTTTTGCCTCTGGCTCCTTTGAAAGTCACCTCTTCATTTTGGTTTTGGTCGGGTTTGTGTCTTACATTTCCTTTCTATTTCTAGTTTGACTTTAATGTGTCCAAGTATTGATTCCTTTTCATTTATGCTTTAAATGAAAAGGAATCAATTTTGAGGTCTGATTAAGCAGACCTCTGCAATCTGTGGGTTAGTACTTTTATCAGCTCTGGAAAATCCTCAGCCATTATCTCTCTCTTCAGGTACTGTCTCTGCTTAATTCTCCTTCTCCTATCCTTCTAGGACTCCAGCCAAATCTGTGTTACACTTTCTCATTACACCCCCATGTCTCTGTTGTCATTGTATTTGCTGTTGTTTTATTATCCTTTGCTGTCTTCTGAATAATTTCTATAGACTTCTTTTACTGTTCACTGATGTGGTTCCGCTTTCATTAACTACTGTGAAACCCACCCTTTTCATTTTTTTCCTATATACCATCTATTCATAGTTTATAGCAGCCTGTGGAAATTTGTATGTGTATCATATGTATAGTAACATGACTTGAAAATACTCAAGATAATCATATATTTAAAAACATCTTACTCTAAAAAATGAATGTAACAAGCACAGTAACAATATCTGGGCCTACACTAGCTAGGTAAATACACTCTCAGTCTCTTACATAAACAAACATATTATTACATATTTTTCACACCAATACAAGAGTAGAGGGACTAGTATTAAAAAAAATTCATATGCCCCTTTTTCCACTTCAATAATTATCAAGATTTTAATAATCTTATTTTTATCTTTCTTCACTTGCATAATTTAAACAAATCTCTCTTAGAAAATATTCAGACAAATCGCAAACATCATGGAATTTCATCCGAAATACCATTTTACCCGAAAATACCTTAGCAGTCATCTCTAATAGATAAGAATATTTATTTTGCGTGTGTGCAGAACTAATATGATATTATCATATCCAAATAAACCACCAGGAATTCCTTATTTCTTTGAGTTTTTTGAGAATTTTATATTTTATTTCTAGAAGTTCAATTTAGTTCTACATAAATACATTTGGTTATAGTTTGTAGTTTATTGTTTCTTCCACATATTTTCAACTTTGCAATTTATTTATTTAAGGATATGACACAAAGTGTTTTAATAATCTGTGTCTGACAATAGCAAAAACATGGAACTAACCATGCTGCTCATCGAAGCTGGAGTAGATTAAAAAATGTGGTCCATATACACAATGGAGTATTATGCTGCCATAAAGAAGGACACACATACGAACTTTGCAGCAACTTGAATGGATTTAGAGTCTATCATACTCAGTGATCTAACACAGGAACAAAGAACAGAGTAGCATATGGTCTCACTCATAAGCAGACCTTGAGCAATTATCATAATACTATAAGAAAGGGATTGGCAGTAGTGGGAAACTGCCAGGGGAGGGGGGGTTGGATTGGCAGTTGAGGGAAACTGCCAGGGGAAGGGGGTTACAGGTACAAGAGTACCTGCATAATGAACATCTGTATACCTAACCCTGAATTGTGTCCCACATCTTTAAAATAAAAAATTTAAAAGTTAAAAAAAAAATCTGTATCTGGAACTGCCATGATCTGAAGTTCATATGACTCTGTGTCTGCTGTATGTGCTTGTTTGTTTTTAGTTATGGCTCATAGTACCCTTTTTTCTTGTGCATTTGGTTAATTTTTATTGTGGTATGCTCAATATTCTAGAAGTTGTATATACAGGAATTCTTTAGGGCTTAGAAAGAAGATATGTTCTTCAGAGAGGATCTACATTTATTTCTACCATGCACCTGGTGTACAACTAGTCCGGGTCACACTCAGTTAAATTCTTGGCTTGAGGTTTTTGAAACCACTAAGGAAGTTTGAATCCAGGCTGTAAATCTGAGATAATCTGTAGTTACAAATTCTCAATAGTAATTTTTTTTTCTTTTCTCACCATCTCTCGGCACCACGGTTAAAAATCAGTAAGTTTTCTTTGCAGTTTTCTGGTTAAGAGTGAGAGTAAAGAGAAGGGGCAGGATTTTTAAAATTTATCAGCACGTAAGGAGGGTACACGTACAATGTTGTTTACATGCATAGGTTGTGCAGCGGTCAAGTCAGAACTTTTAGAGTATCCATCACCTGAATAGCCTACATTGTACCCATTGACCAATTTCTTATTATCCTCCCGCTCCTGCCTCTCACACTTTTAAGCCTCCATTACCTGTCATTCCACTCTCTATGTCCACGTGAACACTTTTTTTTACTCTCACTTATGAGTGAAAACATGTGATATTTGTCTTCCTATGAGAAGTGGCAGGATTATTTCTAGTTTACTTTTACTCTGAGAGTATAACTCTTTGGGGTACAGGTTTGTGGACTCCACACCTTAGTGGGCTCTGGAATTTGTCTTCTGTTCCCAGTACCTTGGAAGTTGTAAAAACAGGAATTCAAGTTCATCTGTTCAACAAGTGACCTCAGTTCCTGGACTGAGATTTTTTCCCTTGTTGAGAGTTCACTGATGGATTTAAGATGATGCTTTTCATATATTTTAAACAAGATTTTTAATGGTGCTAACAAGGAAGATTGATTCAGGTACCTACCCTGGAAATGGAAGTCCTCTATTGATTTTTTAACCCATACTGATCTGGCCTACTGACCAGCAAAACTGTAAAAACTTAATTGAGAATCAAAAAAAGTATATATCTTTTGATTTGATCATATATGTAATCATATAAAGGGGATTCCCCCCAAATTGAAATTTATTTGTTAAAAATTGTGTATTTATTCTTACATGTTTAAACTTCAGTCACCGTCAAAGTACTCTTCGTTTGAGCAATACACCTAATGAGATGCTTTTTCCACTGCTTGAAACAGTTTTTGAACTCATGACTTTGATGCTTCTTAGTGCCTCTGTCGTTTTTGTTTCACCTCCTCCATATGAGCAAAACGTTTCCCTCTGAGGACTTTTTTCATCCAGGGAAACAAACAAAAAAAGTCCCTTGGGGAGAGGTTGGGTGAATAGGGGTCATGCTGTTTTGGGTTAAAAAACTGATGAACACTAGGCATTGTTCATCATTTTGTGGGCAGGTTGTTCACGTAAATTGCCCATCATGAAATGGGCAAACACGTTAAAAGAATCTCCCCCCAAAAATTCCCTGAAGCCGAACGCAGTATCTCACAACAATGCTAGCAGGTATACTGATGCTGATGAGTTCCTAGAACACTTATCTAGCAGGGAAGGCTGTATCAGAAGGGGGTTATGCTCCAAAAAAAATCCAGGTTTTTTGAGTTCCCTCTAGTAGATAAGATTGAGAAAAAGCCTGGTTCTTTGCAAACATTATATTATATGAATATATGAGTCACAGAAAAGAGAATGTCAATGAACTGAAATAACTTCCTGGAGCCTGAGTTTATTAGACACATAATCAGTCTCTTTATTATAATTTAACTATGTCACATGAGTCCACGAAGCTGATTTTTCCTGGAAGATTTTTTTTTTATCCATCTCAGTATCTACCACGGTAGGCATAATTATTGTCTGAATTTTAAAACTAAACTATTGACTGGGTGGGGTGGCTCATGCTTGTGATCCCAGCACTTTGGAGGCCAAGGTGGGAAGATGCCTTGAGCCTAGGAGTTCCAGACCAGCCTAGGCAACATAGTGAAATCTTGTCTCTGTCTCTTCAAAAACATTTAAAAAGTTTAGCAGGGCGTAGTGGTGCATGCTTGTAGTAGACCCAGTTACTTGGGAGGCTGAGGTGGAAGGCTTGCCTGAACTCAGGAGATAGAGGCTGCAGTAAACTGTCAGCATGCCACTGCACTCCAGCCTGAGCAACAGAGCGAGATCCTAACTCAAAACAAAAACACAAACAAAACTAAATTATTGTGAGAGAAAAATGTTTTTACTTAAAATCCAAATTGACGCAACTATTTATGTATTTTAAGAGATAGAAAGGGATGGTCATAATTCCCATGAGACAGGTAGTAGCATTTCTCTAGTATTTTCTTTTCTTTAAAAAATCTGGTGGAGATGGAGAAGGTGCTACCCAAAGGAGATGCTTCATTGTATGTTAAAGGACATCAATGGCTATTCAGATATGTAATGCAAAGCTGAATATGGGAATGCGGCTGGAAACGGTGGAGTTTTTGCATAAGACAAGGGTAGGACATGCTATTTTCTCTTGAAAGAGGGGCCCAGAAGACAGAGTAGGAGCATGAAGGTGGACTGGGGTGGTAACTGTATAGAAAGTATGGTGGTCAAATGACTTGTCACACCACAGATATCTGAAATCTAATATTGTATGTACATTACGGTTTTTATGTTTCTGCTGTGTTTGCGTATGTCTTTCCAACCTCTGGCAAAGACTGCTACACCTGCAGAAATCATATATGAGTGAGAGTTGGGGCAGTGCTGGGATGAAGAGATGTGGGTACAAACCAAAGGAATGGAGTGGCTCCCAGGTGGGTCAATGCCAGAGTAAAGAACAATGCTAGGATGAGCCCGTGAAGAAAAGAAAGTTGGTGAGATGGATAGTCAAAGAGAAAGGGTACCAAGAAACTTTAAGTCCCTGAGAAATTTGATGCTATTTGAATTCAGACCTTAAAAGGCAGGATGTTTGCATATTAACATTTATGCTGAAGCTTACTGGCGTTTGAAAGTTGCTCCAACTTTCAGCAGCCAGTAGTTAGCATTAGGGTCTATCCTAGGTCTTCTAATTTCCCAAAGCTTTATTTCTCCAGCTACGTTTCAAGCGGTAATTGTCAACCTTAGACACGCTTTGGAATCCCTGGGAAAGCTTAAACCTTACTGATGTCTGTCTCCCACTCCAGATATTCTGATTTAATTGGCCTGAGATGAAACCTGAGCCTCAGGACTTTAAAAATGTCCCCAAAGTCAGGCTCGGTGGCTCAACCTGTAATCCCGCGCCTTTGGGAGGCTAAGGTGAGTGGATTGCCTAAGCCCGCGGGTTCGAGACTCAGCCTGGGCAGCGAGACCTCATCTCTACAATAAATCAAAAAATCAGCTGGGCGTGGTAGCGCATGCCTGTAATTCCGGCTACTTGGAAGGCTGAGGCGGAAGGATCGCCGGAGCCCAGCAGGTCGAGGCTGCGGTGGCCAGGAGCGGCCACTGCACTCCAGTCTGGGTGACAGAGTGAGACTCCAACTCAAAAAAAAAAAAAATGTCCCCAAGTGAGTCTAATGTGCAGGCAGGATTGAAGACCACTGGTATAAAGCTGTGATCAGATTCTAAAGACAGAAATATTCATATCGATTGGTAAAAAGCAATAGAGAATGTGTGAGTTGAAAGTGTGATCCTAAAGGAAGTATGTAGTCATAATTTCATTGAAATGCTTTGTTATGTAACCCTTATTCACAATGGGGCTGAAAGATAAACGTTTAAAAAAAAAAGACAAAAATATTTCTTAAAACCCCCTATGTAAATGAGAACAAAAGCCATATATACCCATTAAGTCTACTGTTTACATGAATACAACTTTACTATTCAAACTGCATTATAACCTAACTTTACTTTTCCAGGAAATTCTCACCCATGAAGCTGAAGTCGAAGATAATATAATTGTTTGTTTCAAGAACTTTCCCCAAATCTGTTTATCCTGTCACCATTTATCACCTCTTCTTAGAACAACAGTTTCAAAAGATGACTTACTCTTTATTTTGAAAACTGTCCCTCTGTGTCCTACAATTTTTAACTATCTCATAATAAACTTTGTCAGTTCTAATTCAGTACCCTCCTATACTGCTTTGAAAGACCTATCTTAAGCCGGGCTCGGTGGCTCAGCCTGTAATCCCGCGCTTTTGGGAGGCTGAGGTGAGTGGATAGCCTGAGCCCCTGGGTTCGAGACCCGCCTGGACAGCGAGACCTCATCTCCACAATAAATAAAAAAATCAGCCGGGCGTGGTAGCGCATGCCTGTAATTCTGCTACTTGGAAGGCTGAGGCGGAAGGATCGCCGGAGCCCAGCGGGTCGAGACTGCGGTGGCCGCTCCCGGCCACCGCACTCCAATCTGGGCGACAGAGTGAGACTCCAGCTCAAAAAAAAAAAAAAAAAAGAAAGACCTACCTTAAGGATTGGCAGTATTGGGAAACTGCCCGTGGCGGGGAGGCTGGGCACACTTCGTCACTAAGGGTACCTGTTCTCAAACCAGGTGAAGTGGGGACCAAAGTGAGGCCCAAACTTTACCTACACAATGGCCATGTGTCGACCTAAACCTGAAATGTACTCCACAACTTTAAAACTAAAAAAAGGAAAAAACAACAACAAAAAGACCTACCTTAAATCAGATCCCCTTCCTCAAACTCATAAATATTATGTCTTTGTCGTCCTACTCCTGGGTGCTGCTAAAACACTGTCAAGGAGATGATTTCCTTTTCTCTGATAAGTAGCAAACTAGGCTTTGTTTGAGCAACTAGCCATAAGTTATTTATTTACTACTTGTTCAGAGATGCCCATACATATCAGTTGGGAAATGTCCAAATGTCTTCTTTTAAAACATTAAATAAAAAACTACACTTTACCTAGTCTAGCCATGTGATAGACGAACATTGTCTGTAATCCTTCTGAGACATTTTTGAGGTTGGTGTTGCCAAACATATTTTTCTACATGAGATCATGAGGCTCAGAGAAGTTTGGGACTTTACCAGGGCCAATGACTATAGTTAGAACAGGGATTTTGGTCCAGATGTTGGTACCACATTACCTCCATGAAGCCCGAATTCAGATCTGTTCTAGCCAGCTGGAGTCAACATTTGAGGTGCCACCAAGTTTAATGAGTTGGCACCAGCAGTTGCCCTCCCGGGGGACACCACAAAGGTAGACAGATAACCGAGGCAAAAGAGTTGCTATATAATTTTTTCAACAACATTTATAATGTTTTATATCTTCAGCTGCATGTTGGGTAGGTAAGTCTTCTCCAGATTATTCTTTATGACATCTTTGCATATTGGATACATTTTAGACTGTTTTTCTTTCTTCTAAAGGTTTATTATGAAGCATTTTTAACATATGTAACAATAGTAAGAACAGTAAAGTGAGCCTTTATGACTCCATCACCCAGCTCTAACATTGATCAACACAGCCAGTTATCATAAATATCTGCGTTGGTACATCTAAAAGATAAGAACTTTGAAAATATGTGTCTGTAAAAGGTAAGTACTTTTAAAAAAAACAAACCCACAATACCATTTCAGGTCTGAACTAAGTGGACAGTAGTTTGTTAATACCATCAACTATAGAGTCAATGTCCAAATATCCAATTGCTACATAGTATTTTAGAGTACGTTTGTATAATTTGATTAACTTCCAGCGACTTAAAAGTGCTTGAGTCTTCTATTTAAGTTAGAGTTTGACAGCTTGTCTTAACGGGGCTATTTCTGTTGAAAGGTAACTTTTTTTCTTTTTTTTTAGAGACGAGGTCTTGCTAAGTTGCCCGGGCTGGTCTCAAACCCGCAGGCTCAGGCAATCCACTCGCCTCAGTCTCCCGAAGTGCTGGGATTACAGACTGAGCCACCCAGCCTGGCCAAAATGTCACTTCTATTATCCACCCTCAACCCCACCAGGGTCTCAGTTCTAAATGTTTTGGTTTGCGTTTTCATGAGAATTTTTATTTTTCTGGAGTCAATTTCTTTCAAACACGACCTTATTTCTTCCAAGTTCTGAACTTATAGTCCTGTTTTAATTTGTATGTCTGAACCAGATAATATCTTTATGGTACTCAAAGCCCCTTGAGAGAGGGGGAGGACGCGTTACAAGGCATTATCAATACATGTTAATCTGGGATGTCTGCTCTCATTTTTCATATTTAAGTCAATAACTGCTTTGACATATAAATCTAGCTTTTTCTCCTGCAGCAATTTACATTCCTGTTCTTATAAAGCACGTCTTTCTTATTCTTTCATGGTTATCAGTGTTTCCAGTAAGTAATAAAGGAACTGTCAACAGTGACGTGAACCAAGAGATAAAACACAGAGGGATTATATAGTTAGAGGTATGAGCTACTAAAACTCCCCAAGCAGTTTTCACCAAAGCCTTCCTTTACTGTTTCATTGTATCCATATTTCTGACATTAAAACAAAAATGAAGATGGAAAGAAGGAAGGAAGGAAGCAGAAAGATAAAGAAAAAGGGAAGAAGGGAATGGAAAAAGGAAGGAATGAACAAATGCATTAGCAGATGCTTTTGAGGTTAGATAATGATAAGTTAATCTTGTCTTTCTTCCTTCAGAAGGGGTATAGATGGAAGCCCTACGGGTCACCCCTTTCAGAACACCATTAGGACATCTCAATCCGGGGACTTTATATTCTACCCTCCTCCCTAGTAGACGTGTCTGTTCCTGACGAGGAGTGAAGAGTCCCAACTTGGTGGCAGCTCTGTAAGCTAAACAAATACCTGCCAAAACGTTAGGCAGATGGTTATCAAATGATTTGCACATTCTCTATATGAAGATCACTGTGCCCTGCTGATGACAGGATTACATAGGGACTAAAGCAAATTAACTGGAAGCGGGGAGGAGAAGGAGGGAGAATCCTATTAGTTCGGACCACACGTGTGGCTAAATAAAAGCAAAAACAATCATAGCATTGGGTTTTATTTAGATCAGTATGTCCTTTCTCAAAGGGATTGAAAGAATCTGTGATGTGATTTGTCCTTTTCCACGCATACTGATTGCTTTGAAGCATGGTACCCGTTCAGAAGCCTCGTGGGTACGCAGGCCTGCCATGGTGTGGCATTCACTTTAAAACTCCCATTAAGGTGAGTCCCCGCCCTGATCTTGGAATCCTGTCCATGATATTTTTCTGCATGTAAAAGATACCTGGTCCTCTCTGATTATCCCTGCACAGAGACAGGATCCCGGAAACTGCTACTAGCAAAGGATACAAACAGACCCTATCCTGTGTGTGTATTGTATAACAAACATTGGCAGGTTTCTTGTTCTGTGTTTAATTTTGACATGAAGCTAGTCTGTCGTGTTTGAAGATCAAATGAGATTTTTGCCAACCCACTACTAGATAGGGAGAATTTATCTACAACCACACTATGATGTTCCCTTAATACCTTTCAAAAATACAAGTGCTTACATCCTAATAGGTTTTTAGCTTAAGATCTAATCATCTACTCTTGAATTAAGATGCTTGAATGAAGCCAACTCATTTGGAACTAAGCACTTTTATGTCAACAGAGACATATGGTATGGAGATGGAATTACAAAGGCTCTCTTCTGAGGCATCCATTAAGAAAGCAAGACTAAGACCCTAGCATCATTATTAGTTTACTCATTTATTTCTCAGTAAATAATTGAGAATAATATCATCTTATGAAAGTGGAAATGGTCTAATAATTGCATGTTAGGCATAGGGTACATTCCCATTTGAAATAGTTAAACCATTTCCTTGTTCTATAATCACGGCACTCTTCTTTTGAGAATAGCTCTATTAATAAATTTCAGAGTCAAAGAAAATGCAACATATATTACACATATTGTACAAACATACAGGAAGTGTAAATATCAAGACTCATATGTTGTCATTTGTGCAAATTACATCCCAGCTCAAATGCAAGTTGTCTTTTAGGGCCCCTTAAACCCAATGAAATTGTTAATACAATAATGCAATTATAAGGTTATCTCTGACTTGTCATATGGGGAAGACATATTAATAAGGAATTGTGGAATATTGAGCCTTTGAGATTATTTTGTTACTTAGCGGCAGACAATCTGCAAAATTGAACGATGCTAATTCTACTCATCTTGGTCAAATTAGTCTGTCCAAGTGTCTTGCACAACTTCAGGTTATTCAAAGCATTTGCCCAGGAGGTAACCCTTTCTTGCCCAGTTGATTTTTTGTTAACTCTCACAGATTTCTCGGTGGTGGAAAGGGAAGTCTTTTCAACCACCTAGACCACGTTAAGTTACCCATTTTATGTTTTCTTAAATTTTCTCTTTTTTTAAGCGTTTGTCATAATTGTGCAGTTATTTGGTTAATGTTTGTATTTTCTGCTCATTTGTAAGCTCTGTGAGATTAGTATTATATCTGTCTTTTTCACTACTTTACCTCTGTGGTGACTGTTCTATTTGTTAATAATATTCTGTGACTTTTACTGAAGAGTCCCTCCCTACTAGAACATTACATTTCCAGTCCCACTGATAGCAAGCTTAGTCACATGTCTTGCTCTGGCCAATACAAGATTGGGGAAATCGACACAAGCCACTTCTGGGCAGAAACCTTACGAGTTTTCACATGGTCTCACCATCGCTCTTTCCCTATGCTACCTGGCCAGCATATCCCAGAAAGGGCTGCACTTTTAACCCAGGATGAAATGAGTCCTGAAATGAAGATTTGGAGCAGAGTCAAAGCTGAATGGGGACGGACATATAACATAAGAAAAAAACAAACCTTTATATTTGTAGACCACTATGATCGGAGGTTATTTGTTACCGCTGCTTAACTTGTCAAACTTAGCGCAATTTGTCAGAGTGCCTGGTACACGGTAGGCCTGCCGTGCACATTTAGTGACAACATTGAATGAATGAGTGGAGATATATAATGGAGACACAGAAATTTAAGACATATGCAGGTGCAAAGTAAAACAAATCTGAATATGTATCTTCAACCAGAGAAATTTGGGATTTAATTGAATGTCAAATTATATGCCTTTGAAGCCTAAGCCACACAGGTTAAACATGTGTGGTGTAACAAAAGCCATGCATAATTTAGTGTTAACTAGTGAGGTAGAGCCATGATTTTAGGGAAGGGAGAGAAGAGTAGAGTGTCACAATAGCCAGGTGACACTTGAGGACATGAACTCAAGTGGATTTGTCAAGGCTCTTAGTTGACCGAGAGGTGAGAGGAGGACGTGAGAGATTTCTGAAGGGAGAAAGATGAAAACAAAGAAAACGTGTGGATTAGGGAAACTCAAGGATATGATTTAATGAAGATGATGTTTTAGGCAGATTAGTCAGGTGGCAGACTGCAGAACGAACAGATTAGAGAACTGAGAGGCGAGAAGCAGTTAAGGAGCTAGTTCAGAAGATGGACTGTCTAAAAAGAGCCATTCACTCTCAGTTAATCTACAAATTCAAAGTGACCTTAACAAAAACGTAAACAAGGCTATTATTAATTTTTCAGGAACTCAACTAGAAAATTCTACATGTACATGGAAAAAGAGAGGAACTTTCTGAAAAAGCATAATGAGATATTAGAACATGAAATCTAAATAATTAACACAGCCAACTGAGTAGGCAAGCAGGTTAATGGAAGAGTTTTGAAAATCAGAAACATACAGTTTAATTTGCAAAATTAGTATCAAGAGGTTTCATTAATAGTCAATGGGAAAAAAGAGATTATTCTGTTGGGTTGGCAGCCACAAAAAGATTAAGTTGGACCTGACTTCATATCTTGCAGCAGAATAATTTCCAAGTGAATCAAAGCATTGAATGTACTAGACTGAATCATATGACCATTTTTGTATGTCAAAAATTGGTGATTTCATATGGTTCACTTAATAAAAACTGAAGTTATGGAAGTACTTAAAGAAACCACTTAAAAAAAATTAATATTGAGCTGGGCTCGGTGGCTCAGCCTGTAATCCCGCGCTTTGGGAGGCTGAGGTGAGTGGATTGCCTGAGCCCGCGGGTTTGAGACCTGCCTGGGCAACTTGGTGAGACCTCATCTCTACAATAAATCAAAAAATTAGCCAGGCATGATAGTGCGCGCCTGTAGTTCCAGCTACTCAGAAGGCTGATGCGGAAGGATCACCGGAGCCCGGCAGGTCGAGGCTGCGGTGGCCGGGAGCGGCCACTGCACTCCAGTCTGGGTGACAGAGTGAGACTCCAACTCAAAAATAATAATAATAATAATATTGAATTGGGAAAGGCTTTTAAACTATGAGTAAAAATTCAAATGCCTATAAAATAAAAGATAGTTCAATTCAACTACTTAATAACAAACTTTTTCTGGAAGGCAACAATCACCATAAACAAAGTAAAAAGACAAATGACAAACTTGTAAAAAGGTTTTAAATTCGTATCATAGGCATGTGATTCATTTCTCTAACATCTAGAGAACTTTTACAAATTAAGACACAAAAGACCAATAACCCACAAGAAAAATGAAAACAGAATGTCAACATATAGCTCAAAGAACAGAAAAATCAATTGGCTCTTACTTGCATGAAAGAATGTGTAGCCTCACTCATAGTGAGTGTCTCATTCATTTCATTTGCAAATGCAAATTAAAATCGAAGTAAGATAACATTGTTTCCCCTATCAGATTGCAGAGTTCCCAGAGTTTGATGACACATTGTGCTGGCAGACTCGAGCCTTTCTGGTGGGAGTGTAAATTGGTACATCGTCAGTGGGGGGCAAGTTGGCCATATAGGTCAAAATTACTGATGCTGCCACCCTGTTTTGGGGAATTTCTTCCGTGAATGCACCTGCACATGTGTGAAATTACAAATGGCAAGATAATTAGTTGCAGAATTATTTGCAAAATCCAAAATCTATAAACAACGTGAATGCTCACTTTTGGAGGCTGGCTGAATAAGTTACAATACAAGTTCATAACTGAATGCTATTCGGCTGTGACAATGAATGAGAACATTCTAAATACTGACATAAAAAGATGTCCAAATAAAATGTGAGAAAGAAAAGGCAAAGGACGATATGTATTGCATGCTGTCATTGATCTTTAAAAGACTAATAAAGAATATAGAAACATACATTTTTATAAGTATCGTATTTCTACGGAAGAACATACAAGCAGCTAATAGCATTGCTTATGGGAAGATGGACTGGATACCCAGGAAATGGGGGAAAGTTACACTTTTCACAGCATATTCTTTGAATTTTGAACCACTTTAACATATTGCCTATTTACAAAATTAAATTAAAATTACAGTTTAGTTAAAACTAATCGATGTCCACACCCTTTGAAAGAGAGTATTTCTGTGGCTCAGCCTGTAATCCCAGCACTTTGGGAGGCCAAGGCAAGTGGATTGCCTGAGCCTTCAGGTTCGAGACCCACCTGGGCAACTTGGCGAGACCTGGTCTCTACAATAAATCAAAAATTAGCCGGGTGTGGTAGCGCGTGCCTGTGGTTCCAGTTACTTGGAAGGCTGAGGTAGAAGGAACGCCAGAGCCCAGCAGGTAGAGGCTGCGGTGGCTGGGAGCATGTCACTGCATTCCAGTATGGGCGACAGAGTGAGACTCCAACTCAAAAAAAAAGGAGAGCATTTCTACTGAAAATTGTTAGATCTGACATAGGAAAAAAGCGAAAAAATCCTGAACTCAATATAATAAATAATAGTTATTATAATTCTATGTAATGATACTAACTAAATTATAAATAAACGAGCATGCAGTGAATCCATTTCTCACATTGCTGTTAGGGTGAAACTTCCAAAACGCAAATTTGATAATGTCTCTCATCTGCTTAAATCTGTCCAAGTCTCTCCATTGCCTTAAGGATAATGAAATCCAAATTCCTAAGTCTAACATACATGACCTCCCATGGACCTAGCCTCTGCTTGTCATTCCAGCTTCACTTTGACCTCCTTTCTCTATCTGTTTCCATTTTCCTTGACCTTGCTGTTGTCTTTCAAAGCCAAGTTCCACCCTAGACCTTTGCATATATTGCTCATCCGTAACTTTTCTTTTGGCTTAGAGGATCGCACCTCCCTTCTCCCCCGGCCCCCCGCCGCCTCTTTTTCTATAGTAATTAGATACCAAGTCTCTCTGACTCTCAAGGCTGGATAAGCTCAATCTTCATGGTCCCATAACAACCCACACTGTTCTCTACGATTGTCCTTAACCCGCTGTTTGGTAATTGATGTTTCATTTTTCTCCCTCAGTAGATTATGAGTTCTTAAGGGAACTCTTTCCTGGCATGCAATCAGCACAGAGTTGATTAAATGTTTATTGAATGAGAACATGAATGAATCAAACTGTTGAAGAAATCCAAGTCTGAGGTGGCAGTAGGAATGGAGGGACACAGGTGATATGGAGGAAGAATCTAAAAGAAAAATAAATAGGACTTGGTGACAGATATGCCATAGCCAACTAATTGACTTTCTAAAATTCAGCCCAGAATGGATGGTCTCTGCCAAGCCTAATGGTCCAGATCAGCCCCTATCAAAAGCAGGCAGGAGTCCTTTTGGCTCAAGTCTCCTTCTACTGTGGAACTACATGCAAAATGTGATGCTTCCCCTCCACATTTCGTCAACCAGCTCACCCACTCTGTACATGGGACTAATCTAGCACACAGGAAACCAAATGCTGGGCTCCGCAATTCAGCATCTGTAGCTCATTTCCTGTAGTCATGTACACTTTGGGGCAGTTATTCTGCTAGGTCTGAAGTGGGTACCCTAGGGTCACTGGAGCAGAAATTGCCAAATGGTACAAAGATGTACTAAAAGCAAGAAGATGTCTTCTGGAAGAGTCCAATGAACAACCAGGGAATAGGAAAAACAGGGGGAGAATTGGATTCAGAGGGGTCAGTTGTGCACAACTTACTGATGTTTTCTCCTGAGGCATCTCAGAGATTTCCTCTGAAGGACATCAATGGCAAAGGAGACTGAGAACCTCTGAGAAATGTAAGTACCATGCCCTAATACTTTTTCTTAAATATAAATGGAAATTTTGCATTCTAGTGCATGGGGGATCCCTGGTTATCTTAATATAGATATTTCAAATTATTGGCAATCTAAATTAATCAAAAAATCTTCAAATGCAGCCAATGTTTTAATTTGATGCACAAAATATATCCTTTGGTTTCTGCTCACCAGCCTAGTATACTATGCTGAATCAGAATGTTCGCAAATCATCTCTGAATTCTTCCAGCGTGTGAATAACCAGTAATAGAAGCACAGGCCTATCAGATTCTCATCCTTAGTTTTAGAGTTTTTAGTTAAAATGACTATAATTTGGGAGAGTTTTTTCTTCCTAAAAGTGAGGCTTTGCTGACCATCAGGACTATGGAGTCTCTAGGCTCATAAAACAGAACAATGTTCCCAGATATTAGAAAGTCCTGGGAGCCAGGCACAGTGGCTCATGCCTGTAATCCCAGCACTTGGGGAGATGGAGGCAAGAGGATTACCTGAGCCCAGGGGCTCAAGACCAGTTTGCGCAACTTGGCAAGTCCTTGTCTCTACAATACTTCAAAAAATTAGCCAGGCATGGTGCACAGGTCTGTCGTTCCAGCTACTAGGAAGGCTGAGACAGAAGGATCTTCTGAGCCCAGCAGGTCCAGGCTGCGGTGGCCATGAGCTTGCCACTGCACTCTAGCTTGGCGACAGAGTGAGACTCTGACTCAACAAATGAATCAATAAATAAAGTTCTGGGGTTCTAGCACAAGGCTATCGCCTATCGGTTTACTACATTAATGATGCTTTTAGCTAAGATCATACTTAAAAGTTATACATCATTTCCCAAAGGCAGGGAGAATATCACATTCATTTGTTGCAAGGCTGACGGTAGAGATTCCTGCAGCTAGCTATGAGCGCCGCAAATGTTACAATATTACTATTCAGACAGTGGTGTCATTTTTACAAAACACAAGGACATGAAACTTGTCCTTAATGAATTTAATGCATACAAATAAATTTAATTTAAATAGTTAATGCAATACAAGCTTAATTAAATAAGATTATGATTGCTTTTCTTTTTTTATTATAGGTATGTGAGGTACAAGTCAGCATTAGTTACAAAAGCAGGCTGCGTGCAGGTAAGTTTGGACCTCCAACTGGCCCTCACTTCCTCTGCGTTAGAACCAGGTATCCTTTGTGATGCTATGCGAGTCCCCTACCTCCCTCTCTCCCTCCCTCCCCTGGCAGTATCCATCCACTGTCAATCCCTCCCTTGTACAAGTGTGATTAATGTTCAGGTCCCACTTATGAGTGAGAACAATAGGTATTCCGTTCTTTGTCTCTGTGATGGATCACTAAGAATGGTCGTCACCAACTCTATCCAATAAAATTATAATTTAAATAATTTAAATGAAATAATTTTAACAAGGGTACCTGCATGATCATTGTTTGTATACCTAACCCTGAATTGTACCCTATATCTTTATAATAAATAAATGAATTTTAAATAAATAAATAAATAAATAAAATAATTTAAATACTAACTATAATAATTGCAAATCTTTAATTAAATAATTGGATTATTTATTTAATTTAAATAAAAACAATTTATATAAAAATAGCCAATGGTAAAACAGCAAGGAAAACTGCAACTGCCTAGCAATAAACCTAGCAAAATATATAAAAATCTCTATAGTCATTATTAGAGAATATAAAAGAAGACATGAATAAGTAGAGAGCTATAGACCATGTAATTGGACAGAGAGATTTGATAGGTAAAGATGTCAGTTCTTTCTGAATTAATTTCTAAAATCAATACACTTCCAAAGAAGCATCAACTGGGTTTCTTTTTCCTTATATGTCTAGTAAATATCCTAGTCAAAAAGTCACTTCCTTGCCCATCAAGAGAAAATCTGCCTCTTCACCCCACAGAGTAGCATCATTAAGTCAATTTGCCCCACATTTTATTAAAACCTGTGTCATCTGATATGTAAGATGCCATTCAGATAGTCTACGTGACTGAAGTCCTTGGTTTTCTCCCTCCTTTTCTAAAAACGTGGCTTCTGATGGGGTCTGGCGCTGCTGATGACATAGCATTTTTCAGAAAGCAGGGAAAAAACCGCTTTCTCTCCAACCTATTACTAGTGACCTGCTCCAGGCATGACCAAACAAAATGTGGGCAGGAGACAGAGAAGAGAAAAAAGCCCGAAAGTAATAAAAGTCGAAGAAGAGAGACCAGGATGATAATCAAACAATGCCTCACACTTACAAAGAGCCTTCACTGGCATTGTCTGGTGTTTGTATTGTAACAATCTTGGGGAGTGGGCTGGGTATTTTAATTCAATCCATTCAGCTTATTTTGCAGGTAAACAAAAAGCCACAGAGACCTCAAATTGTAAGCCCAGTGCCTGGCAGAGAGAGGTTTTTTTCTCCTTTCTTCGGCAGTGCTGGGTGTGGAAAGAGCCGGAACTTGGGATTCAGACAGGCTGTCGTCCAAGCCTAGACAGTGTTCTCAAAACGGAAACATTAGGGAAGGCTTTATGGTGCTGATGGGAAGTGGGCTCTGCGCTAACACCGAATTTGAAGTGTCTGGAGAGAGAAGGGGGTACTTCTGATGAGAAGAAGAAACACACAGACCTGGCATTCAGAAGGAGCACAGCTGGTGTGGCCCGGCTAGGAGGGGGCCTCGGGAGCGTGGGCTTAGGAAGAGCAGATCGAAAGAATTCAGCAGCCAGGGGAGAGGAGGTGGGTGCTTGGCTGAGACCCCAAGGGACCCTTGGAGAGCTGTTCTGATTGACCAGAGCCCTGGAGATGTCAGGGGGACAGTTTAGCGTGCTTTGGGACCTGGCCAAGCCTGATTCTTGTCCCACTTTCTTCCTCGCTGGCTCAGGGACCTTGTGAAGTCACTTATCTTCCCGTTCCTCGTGTGGAAACGTGCAGTCGTACGGCTTCCTAATACTACCAGATATCGTGATCTCTGTGAGGAAGGGAGGGGATAATGAATGTGACATGGCACCTGTCATGTGACATTTACTCAGTACATATGATGATTATTAGGAGGAACATGGGAGCAACACGAAGACAGGCTACTGGATCGATGAGCATAATCAGCTACATTTCAAATTACCCATTACAAAGTCTTGCTTGGTTGGGAAACCAAACGATTCGTCCTAAATTAGACAGGCTTTGCAAAGTCTTCAGTATACAGACATTTGTGCAAAATTGGTTCCTACGATCAGAATTGGAATCTTCAAATGACCTCCCGCCCCTCATCCTCACGCCTTCACAAACGTAAGTGGAAGTATTATCTCTAAGCCGTCCCTCCTGGAACCTTCTGCATGCTCTCCTTCCCCAAGGAGGACTGGAAGACATGGTGGAACCACTTGGAGTTTCCACTGAGGAAGAAAACAAACAGAAAGAAATCACCCAAATTCACACTCAAGTGCTGCTACTACTCTAAACAAGAAGAACATATTTCAAAAAATAAACAGTGTCTGACTAATCAGAGGAAATCTGCTCTCTCAATTCAAAGGCCTCTGCATAGATATTAACAGCATGGAGATTAGAAAATGGCTCATTAATGATTCATGAAAATTGCTGTCACTACCAACCGAAGCATATTTTGTGATGGGTGAAATGACTTGTTTAAAACACACACACACACACACACACACACACACACACACACACACACACACACACCCTCCTGCGGCTATGGGCCCTTCTGCTTGTCTGTCGTAGTGAGAGTCACCACTCGAGGGAGCCCAAGTTTCTTTGGTTCTGGCCTAATTCGTCACCAGGATGCACCGAAACGTGCTGGGGGCAGGGGGGAGCGCATCATTTTTGTCACTCTACTGCAGGGTGGACATTTTGGGGCAAGGTACTTCTTCATGGTAGGGGCCGGGCCCTCACACTGTTGGATGTTTAGCAGTATTCCTGGCCTCTACCTACCAGATGCCAGTAGCAAGAATACTCCCCTCTCCCAGCTGTGACCAGCAAAATGTGTACCCACTGTCCCCGGGGAGACCAGCCACCGCTCTAATGAAGCTCAAGGAGGTCATGGGTCCCCAAAATTTTGGTCTCTCACAGAAAAGCCTGGCAGATCTGGGAGAGAGTCACAACACCAGCTGTATTTGTCTCACTCGTGCAAGCAGCCCAGTGAGAAGCAGAATGCAGGAAGGAACGATCCGGTCCCCTGCCGGCCACGCGGGTGTTATCAGAGAGCCTGCATCTTGGCCAGCCTTTATGAAGAGAGGAAACACTGTCAAGGCCTGTCTGGGGTGTTGCGAGCTGAGGCGGTGCTGTTGTCTTTGGGCTTTTGGTAGCGGCTCAGATGATTAGTTAATTATTCATTACTATTTGTCATAAAATCCTGAAGGGCTGCCAAGTGGTAGCATGCAGGCAACGCTAAAGCAGGGGACATGTCTCTTCTTATTTTCCAGTGAACACCAGACACGGAGAGACTGGGCTGCTTTGGAAACACACACAGGACTCTGGGCACCGGCGCCAGGAGAGTGCAGATGGAAGGCCTAAGAACATGGCACCCTGGTCAGCACCAGCCTCTTGGGCCCTGTGTTTTACACTCTCCCTTCACACTTCCTGCTCTGTTGGCTGTGGAGACCAGGAGGCTAGAGGAAAAAACGGATGGAGGCGGGGGCTTCCAGCATGAAAACAGAAGAGCACTAAAAGCTCCCAAGGGTGGAACACAGACCTGCCAGCAAGGGGCCCTCCCTGCCCTTTCTCTCCTCCTCTTTCTCTCCTCTGTTCCCCCATCCCACCCTTGGCTGCTTTTGTGATGTCTTCTCCCTCTTTATTCTTCTTTATGGCTGTCTTTGATATTCATTCTAGCCACATACAAATACACGGCTGACGGCAGGGCAGCTGGGGCTGAGGAGACTGTGTAGTTTGCCCCAGGTTTTGAAAACCCCCCAGGGATGGCCGGGCTTTTAGCTCCACTCCAAGAAAACCGGTCAGGCTGACCTCCACCTGGCCTGAAGATGATCCAAGACTCTGACGTTCCATGAACTTCATCACGATTAGAAAGTCGAGATCCAGAGTTCCAAAGATTCGCCATGCCAGGACCGGAATGGTGGCCTGACTGCTCTCCAGTGCAGGAAGGGTCTGTGGGATCCCAGCATGGTGGGACAAGAGGACAAGATCCAGCAGAAGTCTGACGTCACCTCCGTGGCAGAGAACATTTAGGTTTCCCCATGAGGAGTTGGGGGGAAATGGTGACCGTCTTCCTGACAACTGGTGTTTAGAATCTAGATGGAGTTTACCACTTGGCAAGATCAGGACACCACAGGCTGTCCTGATTTGAAGAAAAGGCTATTTGGTACTCAAGGGAAACAGCTCCATGTTTCTCCTTGACCTGCATCCTACCTGAGAGTTGTCACTGAGAGTTGTTCTGCCTGATACAGCCGCACATGGTAGTGGGTTAGTTCACAGGTGGATCCAGACACATCACCAAGGTACTAGGGAGCCTATAAAATTTGAGGATGCTGAGTCTAGCAGCCAGAGAGAGGATGGGTAAGGACAGAAAGATGCTTGTGGCCATCGACTGAGTAACTCAGGGCTATTGGTCTCCTTAACAGGGTTTATGCTTCCTGGCTGGGGATGGGAAGTTATTCATTGAATATTTATGAGTTATTCATTCATTTGCACATCCTTCACTCAACATGTACTTATTTATTCAATAATTCATTCTATATTTATTTATTCATTTGATATGTATTTATTTAATATTCAGTCAATAAATACGTATTGAGCACCTACCATAGCCAAGTTTTGTTTGCGGTACCTCAGCTGTGTCAGTAAAGGAAACAAAGACCTGTGCTTGTGGAGCCCTTGCAAGGAACCAAACACCTTATACTTGCCTCGATGTTCACAGTAAATGTAGAAGGAGACACTCTTGTCCCCATTTTAGAGATGAGGAAACTGAGACTCAATGAGATAAAGTAATAATGTAGGTATTCAGTGGTGCAAATGACAATCAAACACGACTCCAAGTCTGCGTTCTTCTCGACGATGACCTTAATCCTGAGTCCCACGTCATTTTACCCAAGGAAGCATAATCAGCTTTGCATTAGGAATTAGGGAGTCTGTTTCCCTAGAATTTATGGGCAGAAATTATCCCCAGAGGGGAACAAGCCAACTTACAAAGTGCCAAAGCCAGAAAACCAACCAATTCAGCAGAGCCACTCCACAAGAAGGTATGTTTGCTAGGAAGCATGATGTCATTCGATCTTGGTTATGTAACACAGTATTTGGCCAGACGTTGAGAAGAGGGAATGAACACAGAGCTTTCGAGAAGGACTTGTCAAATTTACAGTAAAGGGAGCCGGTGTAGATAAAATGCCTGTAAAATGCCAATGAAAAGAAGCCCTTCTGACAGTCAAATAAGGTGGGGAGATGATATTGTTTAAAGGCATCCAGGGCAGCGGAGGGGGGTACTTCCCATATCCAGCATGATACAGACACGAGAAATGCACACTCATGTATGAACAGAGATGCCTTATTGGTTAACTGGGATGCCTGAATCCCTTTAAGACTCAGCTTTACCATCAGGCACAGGGATATAGGTGCACTATCAGCCTGGAAGGGATGGTGTGAGGATGACATGGGCCAGTGGTCATCAGTGTGTTCTTCCCAAATGTCCCGACAATGAGAAGCACTCAGACGCTTGCTAACATACAGATTTCCAGGGCCCTTCCTTGGAACTCTGGACTCAGAGCCCTTCTTGGGATTCCCGTGTTCCTCTCACTGATTTGACTTAGGCACTGAGTCAGTGAGTTGGCTTTGTCCATTATGTCATTCTAAAATGGTCTTGCTTCCAAGTTTGGATATGACACACACCGTCTTGTGCATTTCATGGTTTCTTTCCTCAGCACGTGCACACCCGAATCGTTCAGTAGGTGCCTGAGATTAATTGATTAGGAGTGAGCATGTAGGCTCTCCTGTGTCTAACTAACTAGCGACTTCCCTTCTCATTCCATTTCTCTTTTCTATTACCTCTTAGACTCTAAATTGCAAAAGCTTAATTTTTAGCCGGTACTCCTTATCAAGGCCTCTCCCATATCTTTGTTAATGACTGTCCCTCGTGGTTCTGTCCGCAAAGGTCTCCAACTCAAACTAATTCAAGTCAAGGACCGAGAAAGACTATCAGAGCTGAAATAGATGGGCAATTATATCATTCCTAGGTGAGTTTTTATCATATGTTTGAAAATTTCAAGTCCAGTTTTCCCCCAATATTCTATTTTTGTTGCCATTAAATAACTACATTCTCAATTTCTTTTAAAAAGAAGTATCTCGGGGATAACCTCGTAGGCTATAGTCACGCTGGCGGGCACCCACAGTAGTGATGTGAACCATATGAACTTCAGCTGGTTAATCAACCACTCTGTGCCCCAGTTGGTTTAGCGGGAAAGAAAGATCACAGGAACGCCCAACCAGCTTACTCCTATTTCGTGATCCTATTTCCAAATACCAACTTCCTTCTGCTCTTGGTTCACCCTCTTGAAAGAGAATCTGATCATCTTATCTGCTTTTTTTGTTTTTTTTTTTACAACAAATTGTTGGTAGAGTCTGGGTGAACTCTCCTGTGGGGGAACTCCTTGAGGGTTGATGGCCCTCTCTGGGCCAATTAACAAGGCGGGAATAAAGAAGTCAGGGTACGCAATTTGGCTGCATAGGCAGTGGGATCTGGGGTGAGGGGATTTTCTTCAGAGAGAGCAGGAGCAGAGGGGCAGACAGGCAATGATTAGCATCGTATAGTGCAAATTCAAGACCACACGTCCACAGCAATTACATTCAGAGATTCTTTTATGAACTCTGATTTCTGCGAAAATGAAGAGGTAATGCCTCAAAGAACACTGGACAAGGAACCAGGGAAACAAAACCCAGACTCTGCCCATAATTTGTTATAAGACCTTGGATAGCTCATTTCACCCCCCAGAGGCTTCAGTTTCTTCATCTGTCGAGAGAACGGGACGGAGAAGATGAACTCCAAATTGCTTTCCACTTCCAAGATTAAAAAGGAACACAAATGAAGGGGCAGGGTGCCTAAGGTCTGACCTTGGACCACAAATGGTTAGATAATTGCACTTGATGCAGAGTTTAAAGCATTAATGGTCTGAAAAATTCCATATGTATTGATATTCTTGGAGACAATTATCTATACAGTAAGCATATGCTGAATTAGCATAAGGTTACTATTAAAAAATACTGTGGAAATGAAATGTAAACTTCTATAATCATAGGAAGCAACAAGCTCAAAAATCACTGATTCAGTCTTTCCCTTAAACAGGACTGATGACTATAGCCCCGACTTCCTTCCTTATCACACTGACGTTACCCATGTAGGATGCAAAGTCTGGATGAAAAGTGAACTCCTTCCAAGTGGATTCGCCCCCTTCCTAAGGTCAGGCGCCGGCTGGTCTTTAATCACTGTTGTCCTGTGGCTGGGGTTATTTATAAACAAGCTGCACAGCCAAATGTGAACCACATGTGGAATGCACCCCAGAAGTGTTGTCATCCCATGGGCCCAATATTGATTTTTATAAGGAATCAGAATATGCAGTAAGTGACACATGGAAAATAAAGACTTCTTTTTTTCCCCAATCACCAAGTTAGTAGATGACTGCAGAGCTACTAAAATTATAGCCACTATTTAGGAAGAACATTTGATTTGCTAATCTTTGGATATAGGATGCCTTAGGCAGACCTTATCTATAAAGTTCTTTTTACAACTGAGGGTATAATTTAAGGTTTCTCTGGTTCCGCTTTTTGCTGCTTAAGTCATCATCTCGTCCCTATTTTTGCCTGTCACAGGACCTTGGAACGCATCTGTCACTTTACCAAGTTGAGTCTGTCACTTTACCAAACCAGTTAGTGATGGTCAGTCTCATGGTGACCCAACAGAAACCATGGCTGTTTCCAGTCTGAACTCTCTTCCAGCTGGGACAAACAGGAATCATTGCCCTGAGGAAGTCCCTGAAGTGATTGGTCCACGCTTGTTCCTCTGGTGTACGGTCAAAGTCTAGCTGCCCCTAGCTACTTGGCAAACCTCCAGTCTCTGCCTCCACCCCAGACCTGCAGGCTACATTTTTCCTTCAGTGAGTCTTCCCGCTCTCTGGACAGCCTTCGGCGCTCCTGGGAATCCAAAGTACAGCACCCCATGAGGTAGACTTTTCCCAACACTCCACTCTCCACTCAAGGACAGAGGATTTCTGCAGTTCTGGAGGTGATGAAGTGAACACTTCTTAGTTCTTAGACATGTTCACACATATGGAAATAGTGATGATGGAAGATCATGCAGACCTTCAATGAATCATTGCAATCCTGCAGATTACAGTGAATTACGTGTGAAGCATCAGGCTGACTGAAATTTAGAGGTCTGTTTCATGTCCCTTGGAACAGAATTCTTGCCAACGCAGTGTCTTTCTGATGGCATGATATTTTAATGAGCACCAACGATACACACGTTGCTGTGTGTTATGAAATAGCCCCAGGTTCAGTCAAGCTAAATATGAAAGTCTATTGTTCTCAATCGTCTCTAGCCTGGTGCTACTCGAAGTGGTGATTCAGAGACTAGTGTCCATCTACACAACTTTTGTTCCAAATCCACAGTGGAATAGGAATTAAAATTAAGAGCAAGGGCTTAGGAACGTTATGGCAACTTTTACAGTGACCTTCTGCCTGTTGAGTCTAGTAATTAAAATTTGGAGCTTATATTTTGTAAGACGTTTAAATTTTCTTTTTCTGGTCATTTGTTTTTATTACTATTTATAAAAGTATGGGTTGGCAACATATCGAAAACAACAACAAACCAAACCCAAACTGGGTTTTCACCACAACTAGTCTGAAAATCACTGCTCTGGAATTATTTCTGTCTTTCTTTCCAGCTTCCACAAATGTCACTAAGTGAAGCATCCTCACATCCAGGGTTTAATAAAGGAATCCAGTATACAGCACCCCATGATCCAGACTCTTTCCAACGTTCCACATATCACCCAAGGACAGGACGGGGGACTTTTGCAGTTCTGGAGATGATGGGAGGACGACTTCAGAGACCTTCAACGTTGCAGAATCCTCCTCAATACAGAGTTTGGGAAACATTGAAAGATAGGTTATGTCTCAGTGTCTCAGTAGAAGTCCCTGAGTAATCCAGTTGTATAATCTCTTACCAAGGGTTATACTTTTTCACCTAGTGGTAGAAAAATCAATGATTAACTTACACATGGCCAAGATTATAAGACTAGAATTAAAAGTTCTAGTGTTTTGAATTTTGTATTAAATAATTTTCTGAGAAGAAAGACGTGAAGAGGTTCCCAGTTCAGTAGAGATGGCAATTCAAGCTTGTGAAGAATGAGCTATTTGCAGATGTTGGTAGTATTCATCAACAGACTCAACAGGCCAAAAGAAGCAGATTTTTCAGACAGGTTTTTCATCACTCACTACTGTGTCGGTTTCTTGTAGCTTCCTCTCCCCACATTACGGTCCTGCAATACTTATCCCCTAACTGTCTCCCATTTCAATCAGGCCATACTGCGGCCCTCCAAGTTTGCATCCCACTCTGTGCCAAAGACCTGGACTGAAGCCAGTGCCAACTATATACTGCAAGGCGTTTGCCTCATCTACTCTCCAATACTATTCCACAAAAAAAGAATCCACATGCTTTTAATTTTTTTTTTTAATTTTCTCTAGGCCCATAATAATTTTTTTATGTCACCACTTTTGCTGAAAAATTCATAGATCTGTTTTCCAGTTATGCAAAGGGAAGATTTCCAACATCCAATGCCATAGCTTATTTTCAGTAACTGTGACTGTTTTTCACCTTCACCTCGTAAGCACTGGCCCTGGCATGGGCTCCACTTCATATACAGGTCACTGTGCAGAGTCTTCAAAAAGCTGCTGGACATTGTGTGAGGAGGGAGAGGAGACTGCACAACCCTGATAACAACTTCACACTACAGGGATTTTATAAGAAATACACCATGTAAATGTGTTCTATTTTCAAGAAGGATTTTTTTTCCCCTAACATTTACTGGGCATTGATCATGTGCTTGTCTTAGACAGTTCAGGCTGCTATAACAGAATACTATAAACTGGGTGGCTTATTCACAGCAGAGTTTATTTCTCACAGTTCTAGAGGCTAGGGAGTCCAAGATAAAGGTGCTGGCAGATTTGGTACCTGGTGAGGGTCCTCTTCCTGGTTCAAAGATGACCATCTTGGCCAGGAGTGGTGGCTCAGCCTGTCATCCCAGCACTTTGGGAGGCCAAGGCGAAAGGATTGCCTGAGCCCGGGGAGACCAGCCTGGGCAACTTGGTGAGAACTTGTCTTTACAATAAATCACAAAAATTAGCCAGGCATGGTGGCATGCATCTGTTGTTCCAGCTACTTGGAAGGTCAAGGCGGAAGGATCACCTAAGCCCAGCAGATCGAGGCTGCGTTGGCTGTGAGCATGCCACTGCACTCTAGCCTGGGCAACAGAGTGAGACTCTAGCTCAAAAAAAAAGATGGTCATCTTTTTGCTGTATACTCACATGGTGAAAGGATTGAAACAGTTCTCTAGCGTTTTTTTTTATAAGAGACTGAATTTCATTTGTAATCACCTTCCAAAGACTCCACTTCCAAACACCATCACATTGGAGATTAGGTTTCAACATGAATTTTGGGGGACACACATGCTGGTCTCTACCATTTGTCCCTGGTCTCCCAAAATGTATGTCCTCCCATGCAAAATATATTGGTTCCACCCAATAGCCCCAAAGGTGCAAACTTATTCAAGCATCAACTTTAAAATCTAAGTCCAAAGTCTCCTCTAAATATCACCTAAATCAGTTATAGGTGGGACTCAAGATAGGATTCATTCTGCGGCAAAATTCCCCTACAGCTGTGAACCTGTGAGACAAAATGAGTTGCATACTTATAAAATACAATCATGAGACAGGCTTAAGATAGACTTTTCCATTCCAAAAGAGAGAAAGCAGAACTAGAAAGGAATGACTCATTCCAGTGGGCAAATTTCATTAGATTTTAAAACTAGGAACTGGAGAGCTGATAACTTTAAGCTGATAAGTTCAAGTCGAGAACCATGAACACTGCCGTCCCAGGACAGGAAAAGTGGATGTCTCGTTTTAAGCAGGGAGAGTAAATTCATCCTTCTTCTGCCTTTTTGCTGTATTTGGTCCTCAATGGATTGTCTGATGTCCACCCACATTGGTGAGGGTGATCTTCTTTACTCAGTATACTGATTCAAGATTCAAATGCTAATCTCGTCCAGAATTACCCTCACAGACACACCCAGAAGTAATGCTTTACCAGTTATCTGGATATCCCTTAGCCCAGTCAAGCTTTTTTTTTTTTTTTTTTGAGTTGGGGTCTCACTCTGTCACCCAGACTGGAGTATATTGTATGGCCATGGTTCATAGCATCCTCTACTTCCTAGGGTCAAGCAATCCTCCTTCCCCCCAAGTAGCTGGAACTACAGATGCATGCCACCATGCCTGGCTAATTCTTTATTTGTTTTTATTTGGGTTTTTTTGTAGAGATAAGGTCTCACTGTCTTGCCCAGACTGACCTCCAACTCCTGGGCTCAAGCAATTCTCCTGCCTCGACCTCCCAAAGTGCTGGGATTACAGACATAAATCACTGTGCCCAGCCAAGCCCAGAATAATTGACACATAAAATTAACGAATACAATGCTCAACAACTAATTTAATCCTTATAAAGTCTTATGAAGAAGGGGCTAGTGTTAACATCCTAATTTTACAAATGCAGAATCTGAGGCATAGAGTGGCTAATGACTTGTCCAAGGTCACACAGCAAGGAGTGGTAACCCAGAGGATTTGAACCCAGGCAGTCTGGCTCTAGAGTGTTGTTTTTCAAGTTCCCCAAAAGACACAAACACAAAACAGAACAAGAGTCTTTTGATCATGAGGGTGACTAAATGAAGACTCTGTGGAGTCTGGATTCTTAGCCTCCATAAGTGAGGAGAAACCTTCTATACTGGATAGCACAGTTCAGAAACGGAAAGCCTGTAGCAGTTAAGTGCCAAAGGAAGCATGAGAAACACAGAAAAAGCCAATGATCCTCGACTGCCCGTTGCTTCCCATCTTTCATTGCTCTCTACCCTGAGCCCTACATCTGCCCACTGGCATTCCCGATTCCCCAGCCCCAGGTGAGATCCCACTCTCCTTGCCCTCTCACTCAATGACATGTTCCATCTCTTTGACCTTCCCCAATCCTTTCCAAGGGTGTATGTTTCAAGACCTACCAACCCACCTATCAAACTCCCACAAAGGAGTGTGTATCTGAGATTCCCAGAGACTTCATTTCATTCTTCTTTGGCAAAAGAGCCAAATTTCTCAAAAAATCATTGATTTTTTTTTTCAAACTCACTGCACCTTCACCATCTCCATGTCTAGATAATATAAGTAGCCTGCTTCTTTTCTTCAGCTAGAATACCACGGAGAAAAGGAATTCCATTTGGAAGAATTTCTCCCATTTTACTCACACAAACTCCTTGAGTTCCAAAAGATCTGGACCATCAAATCAGCAATGGCATCAAGACCATCGGCAATGAAAAATAAACTTGATAAATGTAAACTTAGAAAACACATTTCTTGACTTAGTATGATTAGTCAGAGTCACATGTCAATAGAAAGCAAGTTTGAAGCAATAAACAAATAAGTACATTTTGTATCGTGAGACTTCTGACCTTATTCTCTAAAAATGTTAAAAGTTTTAAGAGGAAATTAGATAATGGGGGAGATATATGACACCCAACTGAAAGCATTTTGACTCAGACTTGGGCAGTGATGGGAGCCAGACCAACTCTTGTGGTCAGGGATTGACTGTCAACCTCTTGTGATTTCCATTAATAAGCTGTATTAATAGGGTATAAGGCAGGATTCAAAATTCCCATAGTTCTGTCTGGTTTTTTGACTACTTTCTAGAGGTTTTGAAAAATAGCTTCAAGATTCTTTCTCCTTGTAAGATCATCATGCAAAAATTCTGAATTACTTTCTTAATACTAACATTACAAACGAATTTGGGCATCTATACGAACATGGAGTACTTCAGCGTTTGAATAAAAAACCACCAACCAACCAAAAAACAGCAAGAAAACCCAACAGTCTTGGAGAACAAAACACTGGGGCAAGATAGGTGCCCACAATTTCCTCAATTGTTAAAAGACTGGGACTATTTCTCAGATTTAAACCTATTCTTAGAAGAAGTGAAAATGTTTCACATTCAAGATGATAGGAAGAATAAACACTTGGTAAAAAATAGCACATTTCATGGATTCCGGCTCATAACGTTTACACTGATAAAGATTAAAACTACCTTATTATATAAGGAATTGGAATTTCTAAGTACTTTAAATAAATACCAGAATATATACCACTCTCTTTATCGGCTTCTAGGAATACCCGCAGTTGTGATGAGAAGCGCTCCACTTGAGTTCAATGAAAAGGCAAAGGAAGTTTAAAATTTCTAAAACAATAGCATCTCGCTGCAACTGACTCTCCACATGACATTCCTTCTGTCTGAGGTGGTGTAGATGGGACAGTATTTCAAAAGGATGTGGCATTAAGAGAAGTGATTGCCTACCAACTGTGGATACACAAGCTGTTCTAGAGAACAAAAGTTACATATTCTTTTTTAAGTTACCACATAGTATTTGCTGATAATAAAAAATAAAGAAAATAATAAATGAGTATATAGAGTGACCATGAAAAGTCCCCTTCTGAAGTGATGGTAGGCATTCCAAATTTTTTTCTGGGTGGATGTATAAGTTGAAGTTTGTTTAAATAATAAAATGTCACCTATTCAGATTTCTAAACATCAGCTCCATCGACATAATGGCATTGATCTCAAAGGATTTTTTGGAAATGATTATACATTTAAAGTCATATCAAGTAATAACTGAGTAATTTCTTGTGGTGTGTGGAATATGGTGGGGGTACACTCGTTGGTTGCAATGGAGAGTCATTTGGCGGAATATTACACAGTGAGGTTGGTGGTCATTCTGGTAATGCATGGGTTGGGCTGCTTTGGAGTTGTTTTTATGTTGTAGCAACAATAATGTTTAAAGTACTGAATTGAAATTATACAAATATATTACATAACCCATTCTTGATCCATAATCCATGTAATGGAAAGTGGAAAATAAAAGTAGGAACTGAATCAAGATTTTGTTTTATTATCATCATGGGGTTCTTTTGTAGGTAGAATATCTAGATTGGTTAATCAAGCCATGTTGCAGGCATTTTGGCAAAAATACCTCTTCTACTACATTTGTGGTACTAATTTTGTCTGAGGACTTCCACACCCATAAGATCTAGATGAATAGCTTGAAAACCCCCATTCCATTCCCAAGGAAAACTAAGTCCATCATCTGGATTTCTGCATATTTTCAGGAGTTTGGTACGTTTCCAAAGCCAAGTAGGGTTCCTCATTCAATACCTGCTGTTTGAGTTATTGACTTATATGGACAACTTGGCCATGTAAGATTTTACACACATCTTCCTGGATTTACACACATACACGCACACACATATTTACACAAAGCATTAGTGACTTTAGTGATGATTTGAGGGTTATGGGACACAGTTCTTACCATGAAACACACAGCAAACAACTTTAAATCACTTGTTAATGATTTCAGTTCTTTTTTTTTTTTGAGTTGGAGTCTCACTCTGTCGCCCAGACTGGAGTGCAGTGGCTGCTCCCGGCCACCGCAGCCTCGACCTGCTGGGCTCCGGCCATCCTTCCGCCTCAGCTCCCAAGTAACTGGAACTACAGGCGTGCGCCACCACGCCCGGCTCGTTTTTTGATTTATTGTAGAGATGAGGTCTCGCCAAGTTGCCCAGGCAGGTATCAAACCCGCGGGCTCAGGCCATCCACTCTCCTCAGCCTCCCAAAGCGTGGGATTACAGGCTGAGCCACTGAGCCCGGCAATTTCAGTTCTTAAAAGTTCTTTCAATCATCTTGCCCAAGAGAGTTTCTCACTTGCTTTTGCCTAATATTGCGTCTGGCCGCTCAGCTTCTTTCTCTTCCCCTTATCTTTTCTGCTCTCCTCTCCTTCCTTCAAATATGCAGAACAAGTTAAACTTCTTCACTTCTCTCTGCAGAATCTACATCTTCAATCCTATTAAAGTACTGGTAGAACACCATTTAATAGAATCCACCCTGAAGAGATCTTGTGACCATGACAATGGAGAAAAAGGTGCTACACTTTTATACAGGTCATCTGAGTATTGTTATGTTTTTATGAAATAGGATTATGTAATACATGCTGCACTGCAATTTGCTTTTTAAATCTCTCATCAGCATATCATGGATAATATTTTATGTCATTTCAATCAACCTTATTCTTTGTAATGGCTGGGTAGTATTCTATAGTACATTATCATCAGGAGTCTCCTCTATCAATATGTGTTTAGCATTTATCTCCAATTTTTCACTATATAATGATGCGGTGGACATCCTTGCATACGTGTGTTTTCACGTTGCTATGAGTGATTGCTGCAGGAAAAGCCTTTGAAGTCGAATTGCAGTCAAGAGATAGCACGTTTAAAATTCTGATAGACTCAAATTGCTCACAAAATAGCATGGGTATTAATACCCATCAACCGGGTGAACATTCACAAGATGATAGAACAATTTTAAATAGTTGCTGGCATATTACATCATCCCTGCAGACGCTAAATAGTTAGGATTAGACCAAGAAATGATTTCTAAACACTGCCGGCTTAATTCCATTGCCAACCTACATAACAGGAAAAACATATTGGAAATCAAGCTAAATAGAGATTCTAATTTCCTCAACCAATAGATAAAAAAGAGAATCTAAGTCTAGTTGGAGTTGGAGTAGGAAGCTAATCATAGAGATAAGGACCATAAATCATGGAGGGAAGACCCCGGCAGGCTCCCTTGGGATAAGATGCTAGAAGACTGCAGAATGAATGCAGACATCGACCAGTAGCAGTGAGATCGTCCTCTTCTCCTCCCTTCTATGGAAAACACCTTCATGGTCCTGAAAGCCTACCACCAGATTTCCGAATGAAACTCCTCCCAAGAAAGTGCGATGGATGAACAGAGGGCCGCCCTGCGATCTGTAGACAAGTATGGTGGGTGCTTTGGGCCACATTCCTTCTAACAACCTGTTCATGTCCACAACCCCTGAGATTTAACCCTGGAAGCTACAACCTGTCCTTGCCAACATGTTGGCAAAGTTCTTGGGTTCTGCATTACCACGGAGTACTATTTTGGGAATGGAAACAGAAGATCTGATATCTGGCTCAAGTGCTGCCTCTCGCTGTTATTTTGTCCTGAAGTCACCTCTCACAGGGTCTCAGTTTCTTCATCTGAAAAATGGGCCTTCTAACGGCCTCAAATACCTTTGAGGTAAAGATCACATGCGTTCATATATATAAACGCGGTTTGTAGCACTAACTGAATTTCCAGTGGTGGGCTTCATTAGTAAAGAAGGGTCTCCTACAGTTCTTTGAAAACACCATGGGAAAACACAACACAACCCAACAAAAGAAAGGAATAAACAAAATTCATTGCCAAGAAGGGACAGAGATCTGGAATTAGATAGTAGTGATGGGTGCACAACCTTGTAAATATACTGAAAACCACTGGTTGGGGAAAAAAAAGAGAGAGAGAAGAAAGAAGAAAGGAAAGAACGAAGAAAGGGAGGGAGGGGAGGAGAGAAGGAGGGAAGATAAAGACAGAGAGATTTTTCTAAACCGAAGAGACAATGAAAGGTGACGAGAAATAACATTTTTGGAGCACATTTCAGGAGTCAGGCCCTCTTGGTTCTTTAGATATAGGGTCTTTATTTCATCCTCCCCCACAACCTGAGATGTCAAAAGCATTACCAAGGTTTTGGGGAGAAATGAGAGAGAGAGCTTCAGTATCTCAGCTGAAGTCATAAGGCAATTCACTTTGCCCAGGATCCGAATCTCTCCCTTCTCAGCTCCTAAACCAGAGGCTTTTAGCTGCGCCATGATGCTTCTCGATCTCGTCAAAAACTCAAAGCAAGCGTCAGATTTGTCAATGACATCAGACCCACATGTTCAGCCTCCTCTCAAGAGACTCTGTGTGGAAGAACTTGAGGGCTTTCCTTGATGTTCATCTCAAAAGCTAAGTAAAGTGCCCCTGACTGAGAAGGACAGTCCATCGTGTGTCTAGTGTTTATACACTCATCATAACCTTCCTGGTTCTATTTGTATTTTCAGCCCAAAACCCTTTTTGGATTAATGAGCCCCACAAGTTCTGTAGTCAAATGTTTATTGGCTTCCAGCTTGACATAAGCTTGTACCTAATCAACGTGGACGTTGAAACGAGTTTCATGCTGGCAAATTCCCCAAGCAAAAGGAGGTAAATCAGAACAACGTGAGTGAGACAAACAAGGGCACCACCACGGGGCAATGGTTTAATCAACACTTAGAGAAACATGGCTGCCTCCTGTTGAGTTGGAAATAAATCTGTTTTGTAGACGCCCTGGTGCCCTTAACCATGCCTCTTCCTCTCACACAAAGCCCTTCTGCGTTTCGCATCAGTCCAACCGGAGAGGTTGAAAAATCTCGGGTCCAGGTTTTAGAATTAATTTTAAAAAACAAAAACCAGCAACAGACACTGTTGGTGTCTTACCGATAGTCCCTTGAAAGTTTACTGTGAACTCCGTGACTCACTGCCTGAGGATTTTGGCAGACTGGGGAGCATGATAGACCAGTGTGCAAGACAAGTAGGAAGTGCTAGAAAGTACCTCCAGAAGCTGCTCTCATCCAATAACTGAGTTCAGGGATAATTAATTTGATGGACAAATACTCAAAGACTGTGTTGAAATATATAACTAAGTAGCTCAGCATCCTAACTCCATGGCTGGAATAACTCAGAGGCGTATTCGACACTGTCCCCAGAGTTCTCAAACTCCGGAGGTCTAGAGCAGCGACTGGTTTGACAAAGCTCCCTTTATTGGCTTCCTTCCCTTCCCTGTCTCACTTCCCCGCTCCCTTCTTGCTGTTTTGTAAGATTATCTCCCCCAAAAAATGACTTGCATGGAAATCTTTGTCTGTGAGTCTCCTTCAGGAGTAACCAAAAACAAGACAAGGGTGACTCATACTCTCTGGATGCTTAAAAAGGAAATGATCATTAAGAAAATAAGCTTTCAGCCTTTCTCTTTATTCTTCCTGTTGACTTTGGATTTCTTTCATCCCTTTAGAACTTTCCCTCCACTGACTGATTTCCCAGAGTCCCAAGGTTGAGCTGACCACCTGCAAATGAAGTGTTCCCCCCTCCCATGACTACCCCTGCAGATAGAGGGTAGATTCTCTAGTTCTCTCTGGATAGCACTACCTGAAAAGTGAAACATGGCAACACAGATCCTATTAAAACTGGGTAGGAAGGATGCTGAGACCTATAGTGCCTTGGGGTCTGCCAAAGGGACACACCCAAGGCAGAAACTGTGGGTTTGGGTCCCCAATACCTGGTGCTATGTGAGTTCTTTCCTCTGCTTCCCTGATTCTCATAGTTTCTCCCCTTACTTCAGTCCCTAGAGGGACACCATTTTCACTTTTGCTTCTCTTCTGTGCATTGGCCAGACTAAATGACCTCCATAGCCCTTGGAAGCTCTTTGTCTTCAATGGTTCTCACCCTCATTTTCTTACTAAGCATTAGAATACTAGTATTGCTTCTCAGTCTTTTGACTAAGATCAAGCAAAGAGTTAGCATACTGGGACAACCCACCCTCCCCCCAAAATGAACACCAGTATCTTTGGAAATGTCATTTTCGAAGAGATCACTCCTTTTTTCTACAAACAAGACTTTTTTTTGGTTTCTGAGCAGAAAAGAGTATTTTTCTTAGTTTCTGTATCTCACGTCTGCTAAACTTCTTTGTCTATATCAGAAGTATCTCCTCTGTTTCTTTCCTTTCAAACAAGTCCCTGTCAAATACAGTGCCATGGCCAAGGGCATAGCGAGTCATAAAGTTACCACATCTCTGCCCTAACCGCATTCTGGCACCAGGGCCATTGGAGATACAATGTGCAGGTCCCTCCTCCTCAGTTTTGTGTCCTCCCTTCTGGAGTTCTGCCACCTTCTGTCACCAATCCCCATTTTCAGGACACTACACCCAGTCCCACCGCCATGTTCTAGGAACGCTGAAATGGGAGTGGACCATTTAGACATTATTTAGGCTATCTTTTGATCACATAGAACATACATTAAAGGTCTCTTGGGAAGATGGATACAGCAGATTACTCAAGAATGTCAATCTCTGCAAAGCATTTAAGGAGCAGTATTATTTGCCTTAACAGTTATAGCCCCTTTTAGTTATTACAAGGCTGCTGTTTACATCAATATTTAAATAGGCTGTTCCCCCAAATTAACCACAACAACCTCATTTAAAGCTATTTTATTGTGATGAACAGATATCTGGACAATTTAAAACTGTACTTCACTTGCTATGCAGACGTCTTCAATAATGCCTCAGTTTAGCATCTAAATACATATTTAAACAGTTTAAAAACACATTGACTACATAACTCGTATTTGTAACTGCTCAAAATACAGGACTTTTTATTTGGTGTGCCAAATAATGTAAATTCTGATGCCTTCCAAAAGGATGCATTATTCATGTGGAAGAGAAACAAAAATCAATAAACGAAAATTCAAATAAAAATAAACCCCATGGTGACACTGCACCCAGACAATGAGCATCTTGTACGTCATTTAACCAAGGAAAAGACACAGGAAGATGACCTTTCTTAAACTGGGCTATGAACTGAATCATAAACTCCTGCTTAGGCTCTTTGAAAGTAAACCGACTTGTACATTTATAACATTCTATCCCATTCCTTGTAGTTTGGGACTAAAATTGTTTCAAAATTTAACAACAAAATACATTTGAGAGATTGGTGAGATGCAAAGATGATTATATTTTATTGTTATCACACCACTTACTTCATGGCTACAGGGTATATGGAATACATTAAGGTTCAGAAACAGGGTTCTGTGGAAAAACTTATCTTTGCATATAGGGAATATTGGCGTGGAAGGGAGGGAGAAAAAAGAGGTATTAATTCTGGCATATCTTAGGACGGTTCCTTAACTTTCACAAAGGCATCAGAAGTGGTCAAGAGGTCACGCTTTAGGGTCAGACATCCTGTGTTAAATCTTGCCTCTGACAGTACTACTTCGTGATTTTTTCATCATGATCCCTGTAAGCCTTCGTTTCTCACCTATAAGATGGAGGGTTAATGATAGTACCTACCTCAAAAGGTAGTTGTGAGGATTAAATAAAATTCTTAGCCCAGTTCCTGGTACATAGGAGGTGCCCGGCAGATGTTGACAATGTGAATATCTAAGAGTAGCAAGCAGTTGGCAGGCAAAACACGTGGCTAGCCTTCCTAAGCAACAGTGAGTACGTGCACAACCATTCCTTGCTGAGGAATATTATTTTGGACTCTCTCTTTTATCAGGTTACAAGAAATAGCCTTCAGTGTTCCTTCATGGAACACTGTCTGAAAATAGTCTACATTTTATCCTTGGCACAAGACAGAGCATTAGGAAACTATGACTGATGAACTTACAGAACTGATATAGAACTGACCTTTGTTGAATTATATTTCACACCAATAGCTTACATTGAAGGGTGAAAAAATACAGTTCTAGGGAATTAAACATTCGATTTATCATAGAGATGTCTTGAAGATGCTACTTCCTTTATTACATGGTTTCCCCTTTTTGGAACATTCTTTAATACCTAAAATTAGAAAAAAATACTATATTAATTCATTTAAAAACTGTACCTTGCTCACTCAGTTTTTGCTGGGAACTGTGTTTGGTACTGGAGATTTAATAGTGGACAAAACAGACAATAATTCCTGCCCTGAGCAGCAAAGTTTCCCTTCTAGCTTTTTGGCAACTGGTTTACTTTTATCTTACAGATACTACAAATTCTATAAATGAACTGGTTTAACTCCTTGCTTTGGATTCTAGCAAGTTCATAGCCAAATGATACAGGTAATGATGACATCCATTATTGTATACTAACTTCTGGATTTATCTTGTCATTACCCTCAATGTTCTCATCTGTCTCTTTATTATTAATATTTTGCTGCAAAATATGTGTTTCTATAAGCAATGTCTTTGGGAGAAACAAAATTAAAAATGTATAAATTTATCAGGAAAATAAATCAACAAATAAACACAGCAACAATGCAAATATAGGTCTGTGTGGATTCAAGTAGCTGTAAATTACAGCTATCGGCATCTGGTGAGGGCTCTTTCCCTAACTTTCAGATAGCCATTTTTTTGTTGTGTCCTGGCTTGGAAGAAAGAGATGGGGGTGCCAGTGGGGTGGGGAGAGGGAGAAAGATCCCGTCCTCTTCTTATAAAACAACAGTTATTTTGGATTAGGGCCCAATCCCATGAACTCATTTAAACTTAATTACTTCCCGAAGACTCTTATCTCTAGATACAGTCACACTGGGACTTAGGACTTTAACAAATTGAGAGGAACACAATTCAGTTCATACTAGAAGCCTCATGAAGTCTCATCAAATATTCCAGAAACTCTAGGGAAGGAATATTACAAATCCATTCAATGACTAGTTCTTGGGTTGAAAATTCTATACTGTCTAGTACTTACATTTGCTCTCAACCCCAAATTGGATAAAGGCCATTTTACCTGATTTTTTTTTTCTCAGAAGAGATTCAGTTTTAAAATCACATTTCTTTCTGTCATATAAGGAAGGAACACAACTGACATAAGATGGTGTATCAGTCTTCACTGATTAAATGATACAGTGCACCACAAAGAATGGTGTTAGTAGTTGTGTTGGCATCTACCTATAAAATAAATATTATGAGTCTAATAAATTCCAGACACTGGAGCTGAAGATGTAGCGATAGCTAATAAAGCATGGACCTATATTTGCATTGTTGTTGTATTTGTTTGTTTAGTTATTTTCCTGATAAACTTATACATTTTAAATTTTGTTTCTCCCAAAGACAAGGCATATAGAAACACATATTTTGCAGCAAAATATTATTAATAAGGAGACAGATGAGAAACGAATAATTCCAGACACTACTGGGAGCTGGAGATTTAGCAATAACTAATAACATAAAACTGTCCCTACAGTCGAATAGGACATACAGACAAATAACTAGATAATTATAAAATAGTGCCATAGGTCACAGAGGAAGGGAGAGAACACAGCCTTAATGGGCACACATAAGAAGCACACCAACACTGGCCTGGAAAGCCAGCAAAGGCCTTCCAAATGCAGTCATGTCTAAACTAAAATCTTGAAAATACTCTAGGTCAATTATGTATATGAGCAGGGATAGAGTGGAGAGTGTGATCCTGAAGCCGGAAGAATGTGGAAAGCAGACTCGGAGATTAGAGAAGGCATAGCTCCTTGGGAAAACCAAAATAGCACCACGAGTCTGGAGAGTGAGGAGAGAGACGATCCTAGGACCAAACCCTCAAGAGCAGCCATATTTAACAAATATCAGGAATGGACGAATATTAGGAATGGACGAATATTAGGAATGGACGAATAGTCATCCACAGAAGATTGGTCAGGAGGCAGGAGAAAGCCCAGGAGGGCTCACTGTCATAAAAGTCAAGACTGGAGATTGTTCCAGAAGGGGAAAGTGGTGCCGGGAGGCGAAGTAAGGGGATAAAAGTGCCTAGGGACTAAGCAGAAAGGAAAAGGAAATGGCAGACAAACTTGACAGCAGCTTTAATGACGGGGTGGAGGAGAGCTGTTTTTACACCTGTTCCTGTTTACCTCGTTGGCCCTGATGAGAGGGAATGACTGGATCGCTCACCTTCCCCAGGTGATAACTTTTGTGTTCAAAACCATAGCGGGTGTGTAGGATGTATGCGTGTCAATACACACATTTACCTTTATGCAAGACAGATCGCAAGACACTAACGATAATTTTCTCAGCATGGTGAGGTGTATCTGGGTGGTGGGATAATATACAATTTTTGCTTACGTCTTTACCTTTTTCTATATTTACATATGTTTTCTACATTGAATATCTATTATTTTGTAGTCATAAACATGATGAAACTCATTTTAGACAGTGACTTACATAGAATATATACAAAGTTGGGTTGTTTACCTGTGAACTAAAACATAAGTGCGGCTGTATTTCTTGTGTTCGTTGATCCAAATGCTTTTTTTCTGTCTTTCTTTGTTTCACCCCCTAACCATCAATGTTTTACATGCTTGGATACCAGGAAAGGCTTTGTCTGAATAAAACCAAACTGTTTGCACGAGACTGCAATATGTCCCCTAATTTGGGGTAATTATTACTGTGAAAATTTTCCCTGGATTCAGACAAGCTTAGAGCACATACAAAAAAAAAAACCAACTACTTTTACATCACCTTTTCTCCCTTTAAAGGGAACCATACATTAAAAATAAATAAATTGATAAGGTAACATTTGTGTTGCTGTGTTCTAGTCAAAAGTGGTAAAAGGAACAAAAAATCAAAATAATCAGGGTACATCATGGCTGCCCTTTTAAAATTAGAATATTTAGACAAGTATGCAACTGGCAGAGGGGAGCACTTTTCAGATCTGATGGAAAGAAACAGTCCCTTCGAATTTAAGATCTTTTGGGAAACAGATTATTGGCACACTCAGGTTGGAGAGCACAGGCCGTTAAGCCCCTGCTGTCTTAAGTAGTCATAATGCCTCACGCCCAGCCTCTCACCCAAACTCCTCAGCAAATTCTCAAGGAGAGACGACAACTGGGTGATTCCAACTGGAAAACAGAAAATCAAAGAACTCGAGTCCCTTGATCAAACCCATTAGGCATGTGATTAAAAAGGAAAGTAAGATTTCTTCCTTCCTTCCTTCTACACCCCACATACCTCCCACAGCTAACTCAGCAGCCAGCACCGTGGCTTTCCAAGCTAATCATTAATTCTTGCAAACCCTCAGACAAAAATATCTTCCTTTTGAATTTTCATTCACAGGCAACCTCCTCAGCTATGTTGGTACGTGTTCCAGACAGAGGACAAAAGGTTTCCATCAGGAGGCACAGGCAGGCCCAGGCAGGCAGGGTTACGGGGCCTTAGGTCCCGTGATATGGTTTAGGTTGAAACCCTCTGGTTCTCCAGGCCAAAGAAATTCTAGAGAACGTGACCCAAACCCGCTTGGGAGACCTAGATTTCCAGATAGGCTCAGAAAAGAGCAATGGGTTCATGTCTTGGGGCTTTAACTTACAAAAGAATTGCCTAAAAATCTTGTTAAATACTGTGTGATCTCATTTATAGGAAATGTCCAAAATGGGCAAATGTACAGAGACAGGAAGCAGCCAGGGGGGTGACTACTGGTGGGGACAACGTTAATCTGTTTTTGAGCCAGGATCGGTGGCTCAGCCTGTAATCCCGTGCTTTGGGAGGCCGAGGTGAGTGGCTTGCCTGAGCCCGCGGGTTCGAGACCCGCCTAGCCAACTTGGCGAGACCTCATCTCTACAATAAATAAAAAACTAACCTGGCGTGGTAGCGCGCACCTGTGGTTCCAGCTACTCGGAAGGCTGAGGCAGAAGGATCGCCACAGCCCAGCAGGTCGAGGCTGCGGTGGCCGGGAGCGGCCACTGCACTCCAGTCTGGGTGACAGAGTGAGACTCCAACTCAAAAAAAAAAATCTGTTTTTGAAAATGTTCTGGAAATAGATGGTGGTGATGGTTGCACATGTCTGTGAATACTGTAAAAACACCAAGTTGTACGCTTTGAGGGTAAATTTTAAATGTGAATTATATCTCTTTTTAAAAAAAACATAAAAACACAGTCCTCCGTTTTTTGGTTTGTTTTTTTTTTGAGTTGGATTCTCACTCCATCACCCAGACCGGAGTGCAGGGGCACGCCACAGCCACCCCAAAGTCGACCTGCTGGGCTCCGGTGATCCCTTTGCCTCAGCCTTCCACAGAGATGGATTAGAGTTTCCTAGTCCCCATCCCAAGATTTAGGTTCAATTAAGTCTGAGGTGGACTTAATTGCTTTGTAAAGTAGCATCCCAGGTTATTCAAGTCTCCACGTGTTAAGACATACTAGCTTAAAATTTCTTTGCCACCTTATGCTGGTACTGCTTTGATCAGTGGGATCTGGGAAGCAAGCATTTCCAGTGACCCAGGCATCAGCTGGGAGTATGCATCTTGACCCAAAGGCTACACAGCCTTACTCTTCCTAGAATATCAATTCCAACTGATTATGGTTGACTGTTGGTTATGGTCCAACAGCTTATGGTTGGCTGTTTTAGATTGTATCTCTCAAATTGGATACACTTTCTCTGTTCTCTGTCTTCAGTGGAAACTTTGAAGCGTTCTGTTGGTGCATGGCAGTTTGTATGCTATCCATTAGTTTCCTCATCTGAAAATGGGCATAACGCCTCTCCCCTGGATTTGTGGCAAGGCATAAACAAGAATACATTATTTAAGCCCTAACCCAAAGTCTGACATTCCAAAGATGTTCCATAAATATCCATTTTTCTTCCAGTGGAGAGAAGAATCAATTTCATGCTTAGATTAATGAGAAATTGCCTCTTTCTCTTCAAGATTTGAGTTCTAAAAGATCTATAGTTCTTTTTGGGGGGATTGACAGGAAAGGTTATAAACAGTACTAGTTTTATGTAAATGTTCATAATAATGAGAAAATATAGCAAGGGATAGATGGTGGATTTAAGTTTCTATAAAAAAAATATTGGATGGAAAATAAAATAAAAAAAGACATATAGCTCATGTAGAAGCTCAGCAAGAAGATTTTTTTTTTTGAGTTGGGGTCTCACTCTGTCGCCCAGGCTGGAGTGCAGTGGCATGCTCACGGCCACCACAGAGTTGACCTGCTGGGCAACAGCGATTCTTCTGCCTCAGCCTTCCAAGTAGCCAGAACTACAGGTGCGTGCTACTATGCCTGGCTAATTTTTTTTTATATATTGTAGAGACGAGGTCTTGCCAAGTTGCCCAGGCTGAGTCTCGAACCCATGGGCTAAAGCAATCCTCTCACTTCGGCCTCCCAAAGTGCTGGGATTACAGGCTTGAGCATCCACATCCCACCCATTCATTTTTTTAACTCAACTAAGATAAAACAATCTATAGGTAATATATGCATGTGTTTTAAAAAATTAAAGCTACACAAAGGGAGGACATTAGAAATAAGAAGTTTCCTTTCACCGTACTGGTTTCCTAGTTCTATACCCTAGGAACAATCACTGTTTCCCCTTTTTGTGTACCTTGCCACAGATAGTCTATACAAATAAATCACATTTTATAAAAATAATAATATATAACACTCAGTTTTTGATACTTTGCTTTTCGATATTTTACCAACTGTTATATATTTTTATATATCTACACATGTATAGGAAATGTAATTTTATGTTTTAGAGAACATTCCATCTTAGTGGATAGAACACCACCCTATCTTTTCTAAACATCTGCATAATATGTAGCATATTTCACCTCATCGATGAACAGTCAGGTGGTGTTTAATCTAGATGGTTTTGCTGCAATGAATGCTACAAACAATGCTAAAATGAACATTTTTGTACACATGCCTCTGGACATATTTGAGATTGCATTTGTCAGATAAATTCCTAAAAATGGAAATGGGTCATCCATAATTTTGATGGAAATTGCCAAATTGTTCTCTACTAAGGTTATATGAAGGGGGAACCCCCAAAAAACACCCCAGAATTATCTTTTGGAGGGTGGATCCCTTGTAATACAGGCTTCCCCCACTAGGTAAGGGTTCTAGGACCCCATTGGTAACAGTGCACCAGCTAGCGTTATTGTGAGACTGCGTTTGGCTTCAGTGAATTTTCTCTTTGGGACATTCTTTCAACGCGTTTGCCCATTTCATCATGGGTAATTTACAAGCACACTTGCCCACACAGCACCAAGTTTTCAGCAGTTTTTGACCAATAACGGAATGACCCCAGGCCCCACCCTCACTATTCACCTGCTCTCATCCCAAGCACCTTTTTTTTTTTGTTTCCCCAATGAAAAAATACCTCAAAGCTAAACATTTTGTCGATGTGGAAAAGGTGAAACATAAAACAGCAAAAGCATTAAAAGGCATCACAACTGACAAGTTCAAAAACTACTGAGCAGTTGAGAAAGCATCTTGATTGTGAGACAGGAGATAGCTAGAGAAAGGTTAGGCAGACAGACAGACAGGTCCTCTGATAACAACATAGCAAACTCCTGGCAGGCCTCTCAGGCTCAGGACTGGCAAACAAGCTCGCTGTGAATCTCTCAAACACGAACTTAAGTAGTCACTGCTGGGACTGAAAAGGAACCAATCAGCTCGCCATTAGGCCCCTATCTCCTGCTGATTGGTCCTTAATACTGACCAATCAGAACAGCAACAGCCCACAGCTAGTGCTAGCCAACTGACTTGGACTTAGGGCTATATAAGCAGGTTTTCGGCCCCAGACAGGCAATCCCTTGTGGGAGCTTTTCTGTCCTCTCAATAAATCCTGCTTCCTCACTTTCCGGCTATCTGTGTCCCTCTTCCTTCCTGGGCCTAAGACGAGAACCTTTACCCTGAGGAGCTGCAACCTGAAAAGCTGCAGCAGATCATGGGAGCTGGAGAGCTGTGCACCCCAGAGGTTGGCTTGCCAGCTGACGGCGCCAGCTGAACCAGGAGAGCTGCTAGAAGAAGGCGAGACTCCGAAGCGGAGACGCCCAGGGGGCTAGGTTGTCGGTCCGCCAAACCGGCAACACTCTCAGGGCTTGGCTTGCCAGCCCAGTAGAGTTGACACTTCTGGGGCTAGGCTTCCAGCCCCTCGATGACCCTCTCCAGGGTTTGGCAGGCCGACCCATTGAGCTGACACGCTCCAAGCCCAGGCTGACCTGAAAAATCCACACCAATAGGTACATTGCGTCAAACAGAGAGTACTTGAAGGTGACTGAAGTTTCATTATGTAAGAATACACAGTTTTTTATAAGTAAATTCCAAGATTGTTTGGGTTCCCTCTCATACTAACTTACTCTACTGCCAATCATAAATTAATGCGAAATCGTACAAATTTGATGTTTTACAAAATTTAACAACCTAATGAATGAAGTATTTGTATTTCATGTGAATCAAAGAAAGGTTTTTTGTTTGTAGAGACAGGGTCTCACTATGTTGCCCAGGCTGCTCTCGACTCCTAACCTCAAGCAATCCTCCCAGCTCAGCCTCCCAATGAGTTCAAAGAAAGTTTTGATTGGTAGAAAAAAGGAACTTTTACAGTTCTGAAACAATTGATTATCTATTTTCACACATACACACACACACACACACACACACACACCAAATAGATTCTGAACTTAAGTGTTAAAGGCAAAATTATATAAAATCTGGAAGAAAATATGGGAAAATATCTTTCTGACCTCAAAGTAGGGAACAATTAAGATCTCAAGTATGCTAGTCACAGAGGAAAAGAATAATAAATCTGATTATGTTAAAGAACATCTGATCACTCAAAAATACTATTAGGGGTGAAAAGAGCTGAAATCTGGAAGAAAATATTGTAACACGGTACTTGTAATTAACAAAGGCTTAGACCCAGACTATATAGAAAATGTCTGCAACTCAAAAAAAGACAAGCAACCCAGTAGAAAAATGAATAAAAAGTGTGACCAAGTATCTCACAGTAAAAGCCATTTGAAGTTTGAATATACATATGAAAGAATCTCAATTTCGTTAGGATTTAAGAAAATGCATGTTAAGATCTCCATGAGAGACCATCTTACTGTTTGACAATATCTATGTTGAAAGGATACAGGCACTTTTACACTGTAAAAGGAATATGCACAACTACTTTGGAAAGCTATTTGGAATTGTCATTCACAATGCCCTGTGAATTTAGGTATATATTTTGTTACCCAGTTTTATACCTTGGAGAAAATCTCCCATGCAAAAAAATGTTCATAACAGGACTAGTCATAATAGCAAAAAACTGGAAATATCCCATATGTTCATTGACTTAAGAATGAATAATTTTGTTTATATTTGTGCGATGGAATACTATATAAAAATTAAAATAAACCAAAACATGGGTTTGGAAGTTATTCAACATGGTTTTAAATCCTGGCTTTGCCACTTACCAACTGTGCAGTTTCAGACAAGCTACTTAACTTCTCTTTGTCGTCATTTTTCTCAAGTATAGTTGAGAAGACTAAGTGATTGCATGCACGGTTCTTAGAACCATATCTTGCACACAGTAAGCACACCGTGTGAGCTATTATTATTGAAAGAGTAGGGGTAAAGTTCGAAGGGATCTAAAAGAAATCAAGAAACGGAATTTGAACTGGATGTTGCAGGTTTAAGAGAACCTATCAACTGACGATAAATAAATAGGGATGAATAGGGGAAGGAGGAGATTCCAGGAAGTGGGACCAAATTGTCAAATGTCAGGAAGTGTGGAAGAGCGTGATGGGGCAGGACAACTATAGCCATTCTAGGGCAGAGAATGTGGGCAAAAGGAGGGCTGGTGATGACGAGGCTGAGGAAAAGTCAGAGGCCTGGGATGAAGTGGTATCAGTGATGGCGCGGTGGGGGATTCTCTCAAAATCCACAGCTGGTTCATTGCACCATGGCATTCTCAAGACACAGCTTTCTGTATTTTGAAGGGGGCAAAACCCTGGTGGGATCATCTACAAGTTTCTCCTTACCTTGAGGAAATTAACTTTCTTTTTTTTAAATGCAGTCTTACTCCATCACCCAGGTTGGAGGGCGGTGGCTCACACACGGCCACCCTAGTGTCACCCTACTGGGCTCCAGCAAACCTTCCTCCTCAGCCTTCCAAGTAGCTGGAACTACAGGTGCGGGCCACCTCGTTTGGCTGATTTTTTTTATTTATTATAGAGACGAGGTATCTCCAAGTTCCCCGGGGCTGATCTCGAACCCTCAGGCTCAGGCAATCCACTCACTTCGGCTTCCCAAAGTGCTGGGATTACAGGCTGAGCCACTGAGCCCGGCCTGAAATTACTTTTTATCTTGAGTTTTTTCCATCCTCTTGACACTGACCAGAAGTTTAATCATGAATTCAAAGCCTCCCAGCCCCCCATTTTCTTAAATTCCAAGATAATAATGAGATGGTGGCTTCAATTTGCCCTACAAAATCTGTATTCGTTGTTTCATGAAGGAGACCCAAAACATCAAAATAATGAGGCCAAAAGGATAAATTAATCATTATCTTAGTTCTAAATCTGTGTTGCTCAAACTATTCATAGTGTCTCAGAATCACATCCACTGTCATGGCGTCTCACTGTTTATAAGTCTTTTTCAAGTTACTACCCCCTTTAAGTCATGCTTCCTAACAACGCTGGGAGAGAGGCCTTACCAGTTCCCTTTTGCAAGTCAAGGGACTGAGGGCCATGATGTGAAAGGGATATGTCCGTTGGGAAAGCCTTGAACACGATCAGTTCTGAGTTGAAATCCCAGCTCTGCTACTGATTAGCAGGGTACACTAACCTCTCTGAAACCCTAATGCTCATCGCTAATGCATCATGGGATTTTGTTAACAATTCAGTAAGGCTTTAGCCCATGGTAACATTCCCTAAAAGGTTGCAGTGATCATTATGAATCACAGTTCAAGGCTAGAGCTCAGGTTTGAACTCAGTTCTTTTTACTCTGAGGCAGTGCTCTCCCCATTGTTACCACACAGATGCGTCTAAAGGCGGGTGAAAAAGCATTCAGGACCCTCATCTGTTAAAGCTATGAGAGAACTGGCCTGGCTAGCACCTTTCTACCATGTTTCAGGAGATACTGTCATGAATTTGATATAAAATATCACACCATACTATATCAATGGCTAGAAGTTACGGATTTTGAGTTTTTGAATTACCAGGAATAAGCACTGATAATTGAGAAAGAAACATTTTTTTTTTTTGCATGCTAAATGTGATTCATAGACTTGTAGAAAGGAAAAAGCATTTATCTCTGAGACTCTATCATTAGATCTTCAAAAGAGGAAAATCCCGAAATGTAGTCATTGTTAAATTCTTCCATAATAGCATCACCTTAAAGCTTAAATCACTTATTTCAAGACTTTAGTAAATTATGAAATAAACACCTTGGGGGCAAGGATGTCCTAATTTCTTTATCTGCTCAATGCTAAGAACAGACATGTTGTGCTCCTACCCACTCAAAGTAGATATCCATAAATGTTTCCCGGATGAATATTGAATCTTGAAGGAAAATACAGCTAAATGGACCCTTCCCGGGACCAGAATGGGCTTTAGCATGTCTGGCACAAATTACAAAATATGAAAAAGTTTCTTTAATCTCCACGTGAGGTTTTTTCCTTCTCCTTTCCACCTTACTCTTCCCCTTGAAGGTAAAGGTGGTTTCACAATAAAGACCTCAGAAGGTCTTTTGAGGCAAAAAGATTATTTATTTCTCATTAATTAAAGTGGCAGAATCAGAGAGGACTAGCTTTTCCTTTGAAGTAGATCAGTTCTTTCAAGTCAGATCAGATTTCACATCAAATAAAGGCACCCTCCCTGAGCATACCTGTGGAAATGAACCTCTTCTTCAAAAACATTTAGGGTTTGGCTGACACATGAGAGATTTTCTAAGGGGAGGGAGTGTTCTGGTTTGTCTGTATTGTAAGAGTTCCTGGTGGGATGTTGGAGTGGAATTCACTTTTCCGGTCCTCCGCTCATGAGGCAAATGGCAATTTTCCTTTTGCCTATAGTTTAAATTCAGCAAAAAACAAAGACAATAAGAACAACAACAAAAATCCCTTCCCTGATGTGAAGAGTTCTCATCCAGAAAATAAATAGCAATCTTATATTTGACTCAGCATTTTCAAAGTTAATATTAGGAAACAATTTCTTGAATGTTCTTTGGGTTCATGGTCAGATTTCTTGTTTTCACTTTTAGCTCTTTATCACACTACATGGCAGAGACATAAATGTTATCTTTCTATTTTCCACCAGCATCGCAGAGCCATTAGAGGCTCTTTTAATTCCTGCTGCCTGGTGAGGTCCTTCGTAGTCTGGATCGACTTCCTCTTTTCTTTTTGGCAGATCCAAGGGACCTGACTCTTCTCACATTAAGGATGTTACCAAAATGGAATGCAGCCAAGCTGAGAGAGCAGTGGTCACTAGAGTGTAGTTCCATGGTTCTGACTTCTTCTGTCATGGCTCTGTTTCAGCTTTTATTTATAAAACAAGCACTCAACATACCCACTCCTTTCTACCCAATGATTCTATCTTCACAAAAGCCACCGGGGCCCAAAGTACCTGGGCCCCTTCCTCTGGGCATAAGCACTGATTGCAGAAGATCTAGTGATCTCCTTGCTTCACCTGGGTGTTTGTGCCTCCAAGGCCCTTCAGAGAGGCCACTCCCAATCGCCTGGGCACCTACCCTACCCAAGAAGTCATCTACTGTGGGCCTTTCCCCAGTCACTGCACTCATTAAATTACAGAATCCTCCTTAAAAACATCATACCTCAGTACTCTTGTGCTTTCCTTTTCTCTTTTCTTTCTTCTTCTTTTTTTTTGAGTTGGAATCTCACTCGGTTACCCAGACTGGAGTGCAGTGGCCGTTCCGGCCACCGCAGCCTCGCCTGCTGGGCTCCGGCGATCCTTCCGCCTCAGCCTTCCGAGCAGCCGGAATTACAGGCACGCGCTACCACGCCTGGCTGATTTTTTTATTTATTGTAGAGATGAGGTCTTGCTGCCCAAGCGGGTCTCGAACCCGCGGGCTCATGCAATCCACTAATCCACTCACCTCAGCCTCCCAAAGGCGCGGGATTACAGGCTGAGCCACCGACTATTTTTTTTTTTTTTGAGTTGGAGTTTCAGAGACAACCTGCTGAGTTCAGGTGATTCCTCTGCCTCAGCCTTCCAAGTAGAGGGCACTACAGGCATGTGCTACCACGCCCAGATAATTTTTTATTTATTAATTATAGAGACAAGGTCTTGCCAAGTTGTTCGGGCTGGTCTCAAACCCACAGGCTCAGGCAATTCACTCACCTCGGCCTCCCAAAGTGCTGGGATGGCAGGCTTGAGCCACCGCACCTGGCCCGTTCTCTTTTTAAACAGTGTAAAGCCCACATTTTTGATGAGCCATGTACTTGTTATTCCAAACTCATGCTTAAAATTTCAGTGTAAGGAAAGATGTTTAAAAACTTCTGACTGCAGTGATGCAATTAGTTTCTTGTGAGATACAGGCAAAATGATCTGTTCCCTGGTCCTTTCTCAATTCACAACGGTCCTGTTTACATCCCTCTTCCTGCAAAGTAAAATCCTGAGGACAGGTCATTATCGCAAGTAGACTGAATCTACAGCTTTATGGGAAACAAGTCCCAGGGCAAATGACGCCACACTTGTGGTTCTGAGAGAGTCCAGGGGAGGTATGCTGAGGTCAAGGTGAAGGACAAGGTAACTAGTCCCACACATCCCAAACATAGCTACAGGGGTTCCCGGTTCAGCAGAGCCACTCTGTGTTTTTGCCAATACCACAATGGCAATAGGTGAAAGAGGGGAGAGACAGAGAGCTGAACACCAATTTTAAATGCTGGACAATTTGGACTGGTCCAATGCCTTCTTTCCTGAATTCTTCACTAAAGACCACTTGTCTTTTGAGGGCAATGCCATCCATTCCAAGAATTGGTTGGGAGCTAAGATGAACCCGTACATTTTTTCAAGTTTCCAGGTGCAGTGTAATTGCAAATAAAAAGGGCTGGTTGAACCAAGGTGACCCTAATTATCTTTATTAAAAACAATAGAAGCTAGTGTACATGAAAAGCCTGTTCCTAGACCAGAACTATGTTTAAAGAAAAATCAAGAGCTTGGAAAATTCCACCATTGGTATATTCCCCTGCCTTTATTTTCTCAGAAAGTATTTTTAATATTTTCTGCTCTGATTTCACCAGAAATTATTATGGTGTAGTGACTAAAGCCCTAGGATCAACTGCCTAAGTTGATGTTCCTTGTCCTCCACTTAGTAGATGTGGAATATTGGGAATGCTATTTAAACTTCCTAAGCCTCAATCTCTTCACATGTAAAATGGGAATGAAAAAAGCTACCTCATAGGGCTGTTGTGAGATTTATATGAAGCAATGGATCTAAAGAACTTAGTTCAGGACTTAGCAAGCCATAAGCACTTAGTGAATACTATCTATTGTTACTCTTAAAGGCTGAGTAGCCCTCATTCAAAATGCTTAAAACCAGCCGGGCTCGGTGGCTCAGCCTGTAATCCCACGCCTTGGGAGGCTGGGGTGAGTGGATTGCCTGAGCCCACGGGTTCGAGACCCGCCTGGGCAACTTGGCGAGACCTCATCTCTACAATAAATCAAAAAATTAGCCAAGCGTGGTAGTGCGCACCTGTAGTTCCAGCTGCTCGGAAGGCTGAGGCGGAAGGATCGCCAGAGCCCAGCAGGTCAAGGCTGCGGTGGCCGGGAGTGGCCACTGCACTCCAGTCTGGGCGACAGAGTGAGACTCCAACTCAAAAAAAAAAAAAAACCAAAATGCTTAAAACCAGAAGTGTTTCAAATCTTTTTTGAATATTTGCATAGATATACTGAGAGATCTTGAGGTTGGACCAAAGTCTAAACATGAAATTCATTTGTGACTTATATATGCCTTCTATACATTGCCTGGAGGCAATTTTATTTTTTCCTTGAAGACACTGAATAAACTGTGTGTGCACCTATATTTTACTCAACCCATTTCCCAAGGTCAGGTGTGAAATTTTCCTCTTGTGGCATCAGGTCGGTGCTTACAAATTTCGGATTTTGGATCCTTTTAGTTTTGTGTTTTGGGATCAGGGATGCTCAGCCTGTATTTAGTCTGGGTGGGTTTTGTTTCCATCAGCAGAAGTGAACCTACATGAACTTCACCTTCAGCATCTGGAGCTTCCATCTCTTTCCTAGTGACCGTCTTAGCTGTGGTGACATTGGGAATCAATCTTGGGCATCTAGCACTTCACAGCCCACCCAAGTCATTTCCATATTCCCTAGAAAAGTGCGGTACCAACACAATTCCTATGGTATTTACTGCTCCCCAGCAAAGACAACGCCCAAGTAGAAACACTTAAGTCTTCCCCTCCCAGAGCCTGATTTCTCCCCAAGAATTGCCCTCTTATCTCAGCCAATAATCACTGGCAGGGAGTTTATTAGACATTTTGGAGAATAAAATATCAACCATTACCTTTTCATTTGCTTTCTCTGCATGTAAAATGGTCCACACTTCCTGTTTACTTCATGACACACTGTGTATTTTCTTTTCTACAAATTGAGGGGCTCCCCGTGTCAACAAAGCTTAGTTCATTGTACTCTTTCCGGATCAAATGACATAACACTTCACACATTCAGGGCTACTACTGAATACATTTCAAAGTTACAAAGCCCTCACAAAGTCATGAGACCCTGATTATGTTTGACCTTGCCCAAGCTGCACTAGTTGAATGGAATGTCAAGTTTTATAGAAAGATGCTTTGGGAGTCTTAAGTCATATCCCAGGCATGCTGGTTCTTGTTTTTCATCTTGTCAGAAGGAAGCAATGTCACCAAATGCTTCAGGATTATTTTATGCTTACTGCATTCTATCAGGGTCACCCAATTAAATTTCTTGTAACTCCCAATAAGCTGAACATGAGACAGGTGCCAGGGGGCACATATGGGCAAGTAAAGGTACTTAAAAGCAATGCTTAAATGTTCAAGTCATTTTGGCCAAGGCTGTCCTGGTGGTTCTTTGGTGTCTGTGAGGGCAGATCCAGAAAAGTCACTCAAGGCACATTTTGGGTCCTGTGCTGAGAGTCTCTGATTTTAGGAAGGAGATGGGGAAAGGAAGGAAAAGAACTCAAGCCAAACATCACACACCCAGCATTGTTTGAGACATTTTTCAAATGCCATCTCATAGCAAGCGAGGCACTTTATACATCCCTCGGAAGAACCTGTTGAGGGAATTCTGTAGCACGCTTGTATTCATCTTCCAGCATCCTTTGCACGGGATAACTATCACTAGACACATGCCTTTAGCCCTGAAGGGCTGCCTAGAACAAGGCTTCAACCCCTCGGCCGCAGAGGCGAGTGTCTGATCCAGCATGAAATGAGCAGACTTCCTTTGAGAGTGATGCTTGCAGGAAGAGTGACGATCTCTTTGTTTTGATTGGCTGAATAAAAGACCTGCCATGCCATTTCTCCTGCCACTCGTTGACAGGCAGCTACAAGATGAAGTAGCATTACAGAGAAAAGTAGAACTGAGAGAGAGAGAAAGTACCAGAAGGTTGAACTCCTGGATCTAACCTTGCCCAAAGCTGGATAGACTCATAGATTCTCCTCTTGTTCTTTTTCTTTTTGGCTTGAGCTCATTTGAACTGGATTTATGTCACTTACAACTAAAAGAGTCCTGGACAAAAAGAAGAACTACTATATTCATTTTAATGAGTTAGCAAAAGAGAAGAAAATTATCTTGTCCTGAAAGAAGCAGGGCTAGGATGTACATCCAGATCGTTTTGCACTCTTTCTACCCTGTTTTGTCCTTGAAAGCTCGGGAAAAGCTATGGAACTCTTTCCAAAGGTCTTAATTCTCCAAGAGTTGTAATATGACTGTGATACAGACAAGGGTTTGTGCGAATTTCACATCCGGTCTGAGCCAATGCAAGCCCGATCGGAAAAGTTTACTAACAAATGGCTCGGGCTGAAATCAACCTGTCTGCACTGAGTGACCCCAACTGTCCCACCAGGTAGCCTGGGCAAGCAGAAAGGACAGAGACTAGCACAATACTAAGTTCCAACTGGGGTCCGTGGGGATATAACTCCTTTTTAAATGAGAGAGACAAAATTGGATAAAACCACCTTAAGAATACCTCCAAGACGAGGTCACTTGAGGAGAAAGAAAGAGCTCAGTTCAACCCAGGATGCAGACCAAGGGTGTGTAAAGGAGTGGGAAGCGAGCTTCAGAGGAAATTGGGGTGTCTGGAACGTCCAAATCACAGGGAGTGTGATGAGCTCTTTGGTGGGGGGAGAGATTCTGGGAAATAGAAGCTACAGGAGCGAGCCTAAGACCTGTCTGCAAAAGGTACAGCACTGGAAACACTCATGGCCATGCTGCTCATGTCAATCACTCATTCATTCATTCATTCATTTTTATACCTCCTTAGTACATGTTTATTAGTCCCCTGTTAAGTATAAGGCTCTGTGCAGAGAGATTCAATGATTAAGATGGGGGTTCCTGCCTTCAGGGTTTTATAGTTGAAGGCTATGTATAGAAGTCACTGGCAAGTGTGTGTGTGTGTGTGTGTGTGTGTGTGTGTGTGTGTGTGTGTGTGTGTGAGAGAGAGAGAGAGAGAGAGAGAGAGAGGAGAGAGAGAGGGTGGGAGGGAGAAACCAAGAGAATTGATAGTGAGGATTTATGCCAACAGAGATTTTTCTTCTAGAGAGCCATCTATATGACAAATACTCCTAGAAGGAGTAAAGCCTTATTTAACCACACCTGTGTGAGGAGAAATTCTGGTTTCAGCCTTGGGAATGAGGACCAGGATGGAGGAGGTAAAAGGAGAGAGGACCCAGCCCATGGAGAGAAAGAGCTTCTTAGGAGGGAGATAGGAAGGTCGTCAGGACAGCTGTGCCCCGCCTCCTTTCTGAGGTAGCCTCCCACCTAGTCATGGACCCCCTTACCTGACTAGAATGCTCAAGCTGGGGCCCAGTGTTATCATCAGAACAGTGGAAGGCGGAAGTCAATTCTCAGTGAATAACTGATTGGTCATTGAGCATTGCGTGCTTCTGTATGGATCGTAAAAGTGGTTTTCATGTGCATGACTCCACCTGGCCTCTGTAGTGACCTAGAGAGGCAGCTTTGGTGTCTGTACTCTTCAGATGCTGAAAATGAGGCTTGCAAAGGGAAACTGACTTGCCCAAGCTCTCGCAGCCGGAAACACAGCAGGTGTGGGCCCCGAGCCGAGTGCAAGGCTCATGCCATCCAACTCATCGCGCTTGCTTCTCCTGCTCTAACCCAGGAGACCCTGCCACTGGAAACGGCTGAGGAAAGAGTCTAATTAACAATCAGGGAGCTGTGCAGGTGGCACCGTTTCTTTCGGAGGAAGAATCCTAGCCCGAAGGCAGTGTGTCCAATCAACCTTAAAGGGATGCGATTGCATTTTACTCACTCAATAATTTGGTTAACGAGCCTTTGCCCGAAGAGAAGCAACGCAAGTGAGGCTACACGTGCAAAGCTTCCAGTGCAGGGCCAGCTGTGCCGTGGACACTGCATCATTGCTAAGTTCCAGACCTGCAAACTGCCTGCCTGTCCAGCGGCTTCTCACCCACTCTCCCACCAGAAACACCGGACCATTTTAAATTTCTCTAGCCCATGTAGGTGCTACCGTGGTCCCAGTAGAACAGATGGAAACTGAGGCAGAGAGAGGTTAGGTCACTTGATCACGGAGATCACACAGCAAGTCAGCAAGGCAATGAGAATTCAAACTCAGGAAGCTCAGAGTAATAGCCCACGTTCTACCTCGCAGCATTTCCCGCAGGTATTAAGTGGGTGAATAGGAGAGAATATTCCAGCAAGAGGCAAGAATGTATGTTCAGCCCACAGTGGTGCTGTGATATTATATGGGTAAAACAATTAGAGGGTGGCAGACCAGTTGGCGTGAGCCACCGTTATTGGTCATCCCGTGGAATTCATGTCCACCGCGAGTTTCTCACTCCATGAACCCGTTTCTCGTTACACCCGCTTATGAAAAGTCATACTGTCCTCTACAGCGCTTATCTCAGACTGTAATTATACACCCATTTGCGGGTTATTTGCTTAATATTTTATTTACTTCAGCCTCCCAGCGCCCAGATCTGGTGAGAGCAAACCAACCAACAAACAAACAAGAAAACCCAACTCAATAAGTATTTCTTGAATGAATGGATGCGTGAATGAAACATTCCTCGCCGCCCCAGAGTCCTACATTTTTTCTCCTCCTGGTGGGAGGAGAGCATTCTTCTTTGTTTCTCTTCATGCCATCTTGGGACTCTCACGCATTTCCCACAGCTAATCTACATGGTGTTTACAGGTGCCTTCTGAAAACCGCCTACGCCCCGGTTTCTAAACTCAGCTAAGCTATGTCTCCGAAATGTCAGCCTCTCTCGTTAAGTCTCCTTCTCAAAAGAAGCGAGAAAATCAGACAAGGAAAGTTTTCAGTTCCTCTCCTCGTCGTGCCAATTGTATAATGAATCTGTGGGATTGAGTTTATTTCCAAATTTAGACCCACTCGGAGCACAATGGAGGCTTCTAACTCATCCCAGTGAATCTCAAACCCACTTTTGACTTTTAAAACTCACAGATTTTTCTGGATTTTGATGAGTGGTAAGTGGGAACAGAAAGTTCCAGAAGACACAGTCCTGTAGTTTTCTGTTCGTCGTGTCCTTTTTTCTTTTGTCTAAATGTGGTTCTTTAGAATCTGCACTCCCTTACCGCTCCCATGATCATACTAGTTAGAGACAAATAGTTCCCCTGTCTTTCAAAAAAGCTACTTTATTTCTGGTTGCTCATAAAAGGAAGAGACACACATTCCTTCAAATTCACCTTTCTGGCCTCCTTGGTACACAGATTTTCTTACTATCCTCTTTGTACTCTTTGTTCCCTTCACCTTAGTATTTTTATTTTCTTTCTTTTGAAGTCGCCTTACACACAGGCACGAATAAGTGGAAGATCTAATCCCCACTTTGCTGTATTACCTTGGTTTTTTCATCTGTCACATGGGCCATTCCTACTTCACAGGTTAATTGTGCACACTAAAAATGAGGTAATGAATGTGTGACAAAATTATACCTGGGACACTTCTTTGGTTCTATTACAGCTCCCGAGCTGAGAGCAATAGATGGCAAGGGACCCTGCATTCAAAACAGGGATGTTGAACCATCTAGGCAGGATTTGCCCAAACTCTCTGTGTCCTTAAGCCCATTTCCTCCTTCAGGGTTGCTTTGAGAGCATTCATGTGGAGGACCATCTCTGGAGAAACACCAGGAAAGAGCCGCCGAGGGCACCACGTCCAGATCACAAGAGTATCAGGGATGGGACTTCCTTCCTCCTCTCCCCCTGTCCTGGAGGAGTCAGAGGCTGCCAGGTGAGGAGAGGCTAAGAGAAAAACCAAGGGGTAGGGCTGTCTTCCCATTTTCCCACTGTGCTCCATAGACCGCATGCGTCGGACCTAGGCTGTCCAGGGAAAGAAGCTTTGAAGTGGATGAGAAACCAGTATTTGATATTAGAACAGACCAATGATTCAATCCAATCTCTTATCCAAAACCCCTGGGGCCAGATGGACTTCAGAATCCAGACCTTTTTTTTATTTTTAGTTTTAGAAAGGGTACACGACACATATCCTGCGATCAGTGGATATAGGACAGCACTCCACAATAAAATACCTTAATATTTCTGCCACAAAATGTAGTATTATCCACACAAGGCATGGGTACATAAATGACTATGAATAATAGCCTCGTGTAAGTTTTGGCTACCTGATGACTTTGTGGCAAACTTTGAAAGAGTTTTGACTTCTAGAGCTGCAATTTCAAAACTGCAGATGAGGGATCAAAGTTAGATTCCTAAAAATACGAAGGTTTATTGATGCCTGAAAGTGACCTGAGAAGGTGAAGAATCTGCCCCAAATATTTTCCAGGGGCAGGAATTCTCACAGAATGAGGTGGAGAGAAAGTGGTGCAAAGCTTTTCTGCTTGAGTCCCACCAAGTTCCATTTGTTCAAGAAATCAGATCGGTTCTATAAATGTGTATCTATGTCATCTGTGCATTTTTTTGTACTGCAGGAGATTAATCAATGTTACCTTTCTTCCCTTTCCCACCACGTCCCCCACGTCTTCCTAAGTACAGGCAGATTTGCTGATAAGGATCTGTAGCATTTCCCAGGGGGAAGTTTCGTGAAACTTGAGTTGCAGCGTCTCACTTGGCTGCAGCCTTTTCCAAGGATGCTGGGAAGAAGCAGCACCAGGTCCCTGAGCTGGTGCATGCAGCACTGCCCGGGTCTAGGGATCACCCTCTGAGACCTGGGGACTACCGACACAAATTCCACTCACTCCACCCCACCCCTAGTGACCTTGAAGAATCAACAGAATTTGCAATTCTGCTTCCTCTTGGAAGCCCACCACCCCCCTCCAGGACTTGGTGGGAGAAGGTTGGGACTGGGGAGGAGGAATCGGGAGCTGCAAGGGTGCAGAGCCAGACCAGGGTGCCTGGAGCCAGACCAGCTAAACAGCCTCTGTGAGGCCCTGCCTGGGGATCAAGGGGCCGGAATTCCTTAAGGACTTGATGCCTGACCCAACACCAAAAAATACTACCTGAGCAAGAAACTGCAGAGCAAATTACAGGTGTGTTGTGACTGGAAGTGGTGACTCTGAAACTTCTCTATCAAGTAAATGCAACACTTTTTGAGCCACTCTACTAGAAGTCTGAATTATCTATTTGTGTTCTAGAAATGATACTACAAAATTGTTATCATACAAAGCTAATAAAAATATGCAGTCAAGCCAGGCTTGGTGGCTCAGCCTGTAATCCCGCGCCTTTGGGAGGCTGAGGTGAGTGGATTGCCTGAGCCCGCGGGTTCGAGACCTGCCTGGGCAGCGAGACCTCATCTCTACAATAAATGAAAAAATCAGCCGGGCATGGTAGCACGCGCCAGTAATTCCGGCTACTCGGAAGGCTGGGGCGGAAGGATCGCCGGAGCCCAGCAGGTCGAGGCTGCGGTGGCCGGGAGCGGCCACTGCCCTCCAGTCTGGGCGACCGAGTGAGACTCCAACTCAAAAAAAAAAAGAAAAAAAATGCAGTCAAATATACAGAAATATACTAGGCATTAACAAAACACTGCTTTTTTTCCCTAGATTTTTGTGAGGTTGGTGGTGCTCCTTATCAGGAAAACGTATGAAATTTGGTGTGTTTTCTTATTCAAAGTAGCAATTCACGTTCATACCTGATTTTGTACTTGTGATATTTTATGTCAAGAACGTTCTATTATTTTTTTTAAAAGAGGACCCCAAATGCTGTACATTCCACATCCTACAAAGTCTGATTACATCCAGCTCTTCTCCTTTTATTACCACTGACATAAGTCTTGCGTTTTAATTTCCAATCATCTCCTGTGTTGGTTGGGAGAGGGGAGTTTGTCCACAGAAGGGTTTTCGTAGCGATTCACCCTCTGAAATGCATGGACATGCTGCCCATGCCATACACCAGCCACGCTAATGCTCAGGAGATGGAAGGATTTGCTCGGACCTTCAGAGACAAGCCCCTTGTCTCTAGAAGACAGAAGGATACGTTACTGCTTGAGGTTTAATGGTCATGTGTCCTAAGTCTTTCTTGAGAGAAATGAATAGGATAGGAAGTCCAGAGATGCTAAAATAAAGGTTTCACACGGATCATATAGCATGAAACGAATACTTAGGGTGATCATTTTGGGAGAAACTGTGAAAGTAAATAAATATGAGTTTATTAAAAATGTGACTGTGTAGATTCAGTTTATTCTAAATAGCCTCATCCTTACCTTTTCTTCATTTTCTCTCCTTATTCCTCAAATGATAAAGGTTTCAAAATAAAACACAAATTTTAGTTGAATATTTTGCTGTAGCTTGGGAAGGAATGTGCAGGGGTGCTTGGCTGAAAGGGGAGAAGAATGTTCTGGAAAAGTAGGCATTGGGGTGGTAGTTGTTGATAGGAGAAAACATACAGATTTATTGGGTTTTTTTTAAGAAAACACATAATTTATTAGATGGACTTAAAAATTAACACAAATCACTGTTTAGGCACTTTTTAAATAAAACTATGACGAGTTTCTACCAAAGAATCGCAAGTCTACCGGGCAATAACATAAAGACTTAACCTTTAGGTTTTAAAACCGTATATAAGGGCTACACAATTGATAAGAAATGTTGCATAACTACCCCAATGTGTCTTGTCACATTTCTTCAGAATTCTGCACGATTTTAGGGTTAAATGGAAGCAGTCACATTTTAGCATCCAAGGATCTAAATTCTGGCTTTCTTTCCTTTGTTCCACTACCAGGGTCTTAAAATAATCTGTCATACATTCTTTGAGAAAGCATGATATAAAAGTTTTTAACTTTGTATAAGTGGAGCTTTAAAGATGTATTTTCAAGATGATAGCTGTATCTTCACAGCACATGACGGTTGATTATTTTGATGCCTCTTGAAACCCATTTCAATAGGCTCATTTTGTAAAGATAGGCATCTTATTATTAATTCCTTTAGATAGCTAATGTTTATATTTGTGCTTTAAAACATGAGGGAATAAAATGAAGAGCGGGCAATATAGATAGTGTTTGTGTAGAAATGCAGTAATCACCTCCCATGGTAAAGGCAACCGTTGCGTGTAGTGGACACTGATGGGCTGACCCGTCCAGATGCCTTTCTCCCTTTTCTCCTGGAAACTGTCTACTCGCTCCTTTTCCATAAATGTCCTTTGGGAAATTCCATCGTCTTATATACCTCAGTTTCTTTTGGAAACTGTTGTTTGATCTAGGGGTAAGGATCTTTTCAAGACAATCCAATTAAAATCTTTCCTGGAAATTTAAATTAAATCTAGAACGGACATTAACAGTCTCTCTCAGATGATGAGAGTTGTATGACATAAAGTCCAGGAACCGTTGTGTCCCCGTGTCTCATCTTGAGAAAGTCTATCTGCGGTGATCGAAACGAAGCAAACACTTCATAGCCGGGATGTGAGCCCAAAGACAATGTGGTGCTGGCCTCTGGCTCCAGAATGCGCTGACCACGTGCCTCTCATTCCTGCACTTTGATCTTTCCACAGTTCTTTGGACTCCATAGACCGACAAGTCCCCCTTCTTTATTGCCTGTGTGACTTCAAGCTGGTTTGTGTCACTTGTTACCAAAGGAGTCCTACCTTTGTGCTGCTTATTAAAATATTTGATTAACTGATCATCGAAACCTCTTTATTTCAATTCTTGTTCAGAAACTGAAACTTATTAGTTTGATTTCCTGCCTTAGAAAATGGAATATCCTGAACGTAAGGATGTATTATTTCCTCTGGGTCAATATTCAGCGCATCAGTTATTTAAAGCAGTGAAAATAAAGTTGTAAAACACATAGACATACTGACCCCAGGAAATAGAATAGAGACTTCTTATGTTGTTTAAATGAGTTGTTTCCTTTAGCAAGCATTTACTGAGGGCTTTACTCTGTGTTGGGCATTGATCCCAGTGCCGGGGACAATGATCAGGAAAACAGACCCAATCAGACACTTTCTGAAGGGTTTAGATGCTGGTGAGTTGTGTGCTGATTAATTTGGAAGCCCCGGCATCTTTGTCATTGACCAACCACACATGTTCTGTGGGAGGTGAATGATGATCTCTCTCCATCCATCTTCCCCACCCAAGGTAATATGGCAATGATTAGTTCTTTAAGTTCTAGCAATGAAGAGCACACCATTTCTTGATGTGTCTGCTAAGTTGAGTTCCATTTCATCAAAAATTTAATGGTTAAAAAAGCAAAATCTCCCACTTTTTTTTTCCTGGCACTTTCTAACACATTTTTATCAATGTCTTTGGTACTACTGTCATGGTATATCGTAAAGGTCTACCGGGCAAGTTTCAAATACAACTTAACCCTCCTAGGGAATAAACGCATCAATAGCACTATGGGCTCCCCTCCGTTCTTAATTTATTTCCTTGCATCCAATCTGGAAGTTATTCTGTCTGTCAAAAGACCAGGGAAAGATGAAACAGCCCTCTAACCACTGAAGCACCAGGGCAAAATGTAAAGGGATAGAAGAGAATCGGAAGACAGAAAGACCCTGCCCAAGTTGAAAACGGCCCTTCCTAGTTAAAAACAGGTGCGGCACGTCTCAGAGCATTTTTGAGGAAGCTTCTCCTTACAGTGGAGTTTATAAAAACTCTTAAAATCTGAGATGGGGTTGGTTGGCGTTAAAGACGTTAAAATTATCTGTAACTAGCAATAAAATCTTGATAGAAGAGAGCAATGTCTTAGTGAAGATGGACTTGGGCTGGGCCCAAACAAGAGGAAACAGAAAAGAGGAAATACAGAAAAGGGCAGAAAAGAAGTATCCAATGAGAGACCAGAAGTCTGCTAGAAAAGACTCCATTTTCTTACACACTCCTGACGTGTGTGTGTGTGTGTGTGTGTGTGTGTGTGTGTGTGTAACAAAACTTTTAAAGCCAGAGTCTTGGAGAAAAAATTGAATATTAATTTCAAAACCACATGTGGAATACTTGTGGATCTTGGGGCATATAATGTATACCATTACTGCACTGGGAATGGCACATAAATGCCATCCCTTAGACTCTACTTGCACAGAGAGGATTCAACTCATCTGTCTTTTGTTTTCACACCCATTTAACAGTATTTTTTTTTCAATTAAAAGAGATATATGTTCATTATTTTATTGCTGTATGGAATTGGAGGATTCAGAAAAGCACTAAAATAAAAAAGCACATTTTAAGAAACCAGACATCCTTTATCTTATCACTGAGACATGCCCACTCGTAAATATCTGGCATACATCTTTTCAGCCTTTGCTTCTTTTTGGTTCATCTTCGTGCTCAAACTGCAGTACCAATTTATAATCTTTTTCTTTTCGCTTACTGGTTGTGACTCCCAGTATCAATATTTTCAGATGAGACGCACTTTTACAAGGCTGCTTCAGTTTCTTATAACTAAAGTTGTGTCCCGCATCTGGAAAGATGTCCTCAATGAACCGTGAAGTCAAATGATGTGCCAACTTTTGAGATTTCTGATAAATATTGCCAGTTAGCCTTACAAAGAGTTTGTGCTGTACCTCCCAATTTATACCCCCACTAGCAACGTTTGAAAGGGCCTTTTTCTCTGTCCAATACTAGGAATCATATGATTTTTACCAATTTTATAGAAGAAAAAGGTAACTCGTTGGTTGTTAGGAAATATTTTCTTATATATTCATGGTCCATTTATATTTCTTTTTTGTGCATGTTTACTGTTTCTTTAATTTTTACAAAATGTTTTTGAGAACTTTGAAACTCATTACCACAAACAGGAATCTTTATAATCTTTTTGGTTATTATGTAAATTTTCCATTTTCCTCTGAAATCTGTTTACATATTTTAGACTTCTATGTAATGAAATGTATGGATTTTTAAATAATAATAATAGCAAATATTTACTGAGTGCTTTTGATGTACCAGTTTCTATATATTTTATAAACATTGTTTAATCACTTTGTGTTAATTGTCTGTGTTAAGTACTATGGCTATTTCTACTTTTACAAAAAAGGAAACTAATGCCCGGAGAGGTTAAAAGACTTGCCCAAGATGACCCATCCATAAGAGGCAGAAGTGACATTGGAACCCACACACTCTAACTGCTCTTGGTCACTGTGCCACACTGTTGCAAACGTATTCTGAATACTTACAGGGGCTGATTCTGAGATTTGACGGCTTGGTCTGTCTGATATCTTACTGTTTTAATTATTATACATTTATAGTGTATTTCATAAGTCAGAATACTTATTCCATTTTTATTGGATCTTTCTGATTATTTATTCTGCCATATAGACTTTAGGATTATTTTGTCAAGTTAGGGAAAAAAAGAAGTCATCTTGGCTTTGATATATTTCATTCATAAGTTTATTGTGGAGAACTGATATTTTTATAAAATTTAATTGTTTTATCTAAGAATAAAGAATGATATTCTCTATACTAAAATTTTCAAAGAGATTTTCACTAAAATTTTTACTTATCTTCACATAAACTCTGCATAGCATTTCTTTAGTTTATTCCTAGTTACTCTATATGTATGTTACCACTGTGAATGAAGTTTCTTCCTATTATATTTTCTAACTCTGTATTTTACAAGATGTCTTCTGAGAGACACTAGTCCTAAGAATGGATCTGAGAAAAGGGTTCCATGTTCTACAAAGTTGAGAAAACATTTCTCATGTACATATGGCTGGTGAAACTTTTAGAGGCAATCATGCATGAAATGTTGCCGAAATGTATTTGGTATACAAACTTAATTTTGAGGAGCATTTTTAGATTTTAAAGGAACTACTATTTTCGAGAACATACCCTGGGAAAATCTGTCCTACAATATCATTATTAAGTATGACTCTTGCCTATTTCTTTGCGCCAGATACTTACAATCATATTGATAAAGTATCGGTGGCTCAGCCTGTAATCCACGCCTTGGGAGGCTGAGGTGAGTGGATTGCCTGAGCCCGCGGGTTCGAGACCCGCCTGGGCAGCAAGACCTCATCTCTACAATAAATCAAAAAATCAGCCAGGCGTGGTAGCGTGTGCCTGTAATTCCGGCTACTCGGAAGGCTGAGGTGGAAGGAACGCCAGAGCCCAGCAGGTCGAGGCTGCGGTGGCCAGGAGCGGCCACTGCACTCCAGTCTGGGCAACAGAGTAAGACTCCAACTCAAAAAAAAAGAAAAAAAATATCTTCATATTTCTAGGCATATCTTTATTGACATGTAACTAGATAACTATATGGTTTTTTCTCTTATGAATTATTGATATAATGGGTTAAATAATAGAAGTCAACAATAACCCAATAAGCATGCGGCAAAAAAACCTTATTTGATTCACCAACTTATGCTTTCAATATAGTACTGGATTCAATTTGTTAATGATTTGCTTAGTTTCTTGCATTCCTGTTTATAAATTAATTTCGAGTAAATTTTCTCCTTTTGTTCCTCTTGTTTTTCTTCCTTTCTATCTTCTTTTGTTCTCGTCCTCTACCCCTTTCCTGTTTTTTGGTTTTTTTTAAGTTGGAGTCTCACTCCCATTGCCCAGCCTGGAGTGCAGTGGCACACTCACCGCCACCCCAGCATTGACCTGCTGGACTCCGGTGATCCTTCTGTCTCAGACTTCCAAGTAGCCAGAACTACAGGCTCGCGCTACCACGCCTGGCTAATTTTTGATGTATTGAAGAGACACAGTCTCGCCAAGTTGCCCGGGCTGGTCTCAAACTCACGGGCTCAGGTAATCCACTCGCCTCAGCCTCCCAAAGTGCTGGGATTACAGGCTGAGCCGCTGAGCCGCTTAGCCACCAAGCCCGGCCTGTTTTCTTTTTATTATTATTATTTTAAACACATTTAAACACTTTTAATTCTAGAATCATAGAGTGCATGGGAGGATATTAAAATTTTTACTTATCTTCACATAAACTCTGCATGGCACTTCTTTAGTTTATTCCTAGTTATTTTATATGTGTGTTAGCATTGTGAATGAAATTTCTTCCTATGATATTTTCTAACTCTGTATTTCACAAGATGTCTCCTGAGAGGCACTAGTCCTAAGAATTGATCTGAGAAAAGGGTTCCATGTTCTACAAAGCTGAGAAAGCACTTCTCATGTACATGTGGCTGGTGAAACTTTTAGAGGCGATCGTGGCAGATGGCATGAAGGTGAGGTTTGGACTTCTGATGTGCTCACACCCTTCCTTACCACCCACAGTGGTGAGCATGGCACGCAGTGGGTGATTTTGTATTTCTTATCCCTCCTCCCTGTCTCCCTCCTTCCTTTATCAGTGTCCACCGTGCATTGTTCCTATCCTTCTGCCTGTGGGTGCCCAGTATTTAGTGCCCACTCATGAGTGAGAATGTGTTATATTCAGTTTTTTGTTTCTGCAATAATTCACTTAGAATGATGGTCTTCGGCTGCACCCATGTTGCTGCAAAGGACACGAATTTGCCCTTTATGGCTGCATATAGTATTTCATAGTACATATGTACCACATTTTATTAATCCAATCACCATCGATGGTCATCTAGGTTGGTTCCATGTTTTCGCTATTGTGAATTGTGCTGCAATAAGCATACAAGTGCAGGTGTCTTTTTCGTTGAACAAGATATATCCCTTTGGGTAGATCCCAAGAAGTAAGATTGCTAGGTTGAATGGTAGGTCCATTTTTAGTTCTTTGAGAAATCTCCAGACTGCTTTCTCCAGGAGTTGAACTAGCTTACACTCCCACCAATGGCGTACGGCCGTTCCCTTTTTTCTACAACCTCATCAAAATCTGTTGTTTTCTGACCTTTTTAATGATAGTCATCCTGAGCAGTGTGAGATGGTATCTCATTGTAGTTTTGATTTGCTTTTTTCTGACTATTAATGATGCTCAGCATTTTTTTCATATGTTTGTTGGCCGCTTGTATGTCTTCCTTTGAGAAGTGTCCGTTCACGTCCTTCGCACATTTTTTCATGGGGCTCTTTTTCTCTACTTGTTTGTGTTCCTTACAGATTCTGGATGTTAGGACTTTGTCAGATGCGTAGTCTGCAAATATTTTCTCCCGTTCTACCCCACCCTTTTCTTCTTTCCTTCCTTCTTTCCTTTCTCTGTCACATTTTAGAATCAGAGTTAGATTGGCTTTATAAAATGAACTGAGTAGCTCTCTGTATTTTTCTATGTTCCAGACATGGAAGTTCTTTAAAACTGAAACAATTTTTTCATAAAGTCAAGTGGTGTAAAGCTTCAAAAAAACCAAACAAAATTCCACTTTAACTCTTAAAAGTGTTTTCACGATAAAATGACTGCTTAGATTTTGTATTTCTAGACCCAAGTTTTGGTATCTTCTACATTCCTTACAGAATCTCTGTACCTTCTAGATTTTCAAATATGCTTACACAGAGTTATGTAAAGTATTCTTTTATTATTAAAAATAACTCTTATTGGTCTTATCTTTATGTATTCAAGTTTGTTTTCTCTTTTTTCTTCCAAAAGAACAATTATTCATTTTTTAATTCTTTTTCTTCTTTCTACCCCATCAATTTTTAAATTTTTTTTAAAAGAAAAACTCCTTTTCCCACTCTCCCAGGTTTGTTTTGTGTTTGACCCCCATCTTCTCACGTAAAGACTTAATTCATTTATTTTCATTTCATATAAAAATAGAAATGAAACAGAATGAAAAACCTATGTTTTTTGTTTGATTATGGCTTTTATAACCCCATAAATTATGGCTTTGTTAATCCCTAAATATAGCATGCTGGTGAAAAATGCAAACCCTGTAGACAGATTGTTTGACCTCAAATCTAGCTTCATCACTTACTCTCTGTGTGACCTTAAGCAAGTTGCTTGACTTCTCTGTGCCTCATTTGTTTGAGTGTAAAAGGGAAATAATAATATCCACTTCAGAGTTTTAAAAAGGATTACATGAGTTAATAGTAATTGACATATAATAAGTGCTAAATAATGCCTGTGATGCTACCTTTTAATTTCTTAAAAAAATTTTAGTGAATTCTATTGACCTCAGTTATTAGGGATTTCATATTTTTATTAATTACTAGCCTAATAGAACTGCAGCTAGAAATTTTGGCTTGTAAAACGTGTGGCAATGTAGTTTTTGTTTGGTGAATGAATTAGGAAGGGAATTACATTTATTGAACACTGCTAGACATTATGTTGCATGTGTCTGTCTGTTTTCAGAACTCTAATATGGAAACGTGAGAATCTGATGTATTTTGGTCTGTTATCCAATCCTGCAACTTTTTTCACTATGACACTGTACTTAAATGTCTTACTATGAATTTTACCTTTAGAACACACACACGCATCCACCACCCTTGTGGGTTTGCACACCTACTTGGCTCTTTTTCAAAAAGTTGTTTACTGAAAACAGGAGGAAGAGATCGTGGAATTACTTAGATACTAAGCAGATATTCCTAGTATTTGTAGATTTGGTTTTGAAAGAGGAAATCATTTTTTCCACAGGGTTTGTAATGACTTGATAGAAAAGAGAATCTTTCCTCTAAAGCAAATTCCAGGATGCATTTCTTATGAGAAATCTAAAAAATAGCATTTTAGAGAACTAAATGAGATGTGGGCTAACATTTAGCATCCATTTTGTCTAAGAGATGACTGAAGTGGTCTAATCCTGATGTGTGCTGAAAGGTCTTTCTCCGGTAAAATACTCTTTGTATTGGCCTCCTTGATTCCTTCTGTTAAGACACTGGTTCTCAGTTTGGACAGCTAATTTTTAAGCACCCAGAGAACTTGGTGTTTATGCCAGTCAAATTAGTCAGGATCTCGGTGTATTTGAGAGATTTGGGCATTTTTAAAAATGATCTCTAGATGGTCCTAATGTGTAGTCCCAGACGAGAACCACTGGGTTAAAATGTTACCCCCTTAAAAGTCCTCCCTCCCCTCAAAATGGCATATTTAAACCATTGCACATAGTCTTAGCTATTAGCTTTGAGTCTTCTTCCAGTTTAACAGAGAATAGAAAGACTAAAAAAAATAGGCTCTCAGATAGATATACTTTCCCATATTGCAGCTAGAAATGGAGGACGGGAGTTAGAAAAACCTTGGAGTTTGGAGACCTAGCCAGAAGGATGGAACTGGACAGGGACAAGAAAAAGGGACATTGGATGACTATTGCTAAGACAGGAACCTTGGGGAAGAAGGAAGTGGGTTGCAAAGTGGAGAAGGAGAAGAGGAAGGCATATCTCAGCCAAGGCCCAAAACGCCCAGGACGCTGTGCTAAAACCTTTTGCAGACCTGAGCTTGCTCAGTCTCACAACAAACCTCTAAAACAGGAGCTGTTTCGTGGTGGTTCATTCCATAACCCAGCACTTTGGGAGGCGGAGGCAAGAGGATTGCCTGAGCCCAGGGAATCGAGACCAGCCTGGGCAACTTGGCGAGACCTCGTCTCTACAATAAATCAAAAGATTAACTGGGTGTGGTGGCGTGTGCCTGTAGTTGCAGCTACTTGGAAGGCTGAGATGGAAGGATCGCCTGAACCCAGCAGGCCAAGGCTGCGGTGGCCGTGAGAGTACCCTTGCACTCCAGCCTGGGCGACGGAGTGAGACTCCAACTCAGAAAAAAAGAAGACAAAATTGGGGCCTACAGCCTCAAGCGACTTTTCTACTAACTCAGGAGGCAGGGTGGATTCGAATCCATGCTTGTTCCGTCAGCCGGGTGCTTCCCTGGTGTAGTGTCAGGGACTCTCTGCACCAGAGTCCCCTGGAGCCTCACCCACCTTTCCCAGAACTGAAACAGAAACTTGGGCCCAGGAATGCGAGTGGTGACAAGTTCCTGGTGTGAAAGAGACGCCTCTGAATCAGGCCCAGTATCCTGTCTCCCAGTGTTTCTCCAACTTGAACGAGCCCGTGAACATCCTGGAGGTCATGCGAAAATACAGATTCCGACTCAGAGGGTCTGGGGGGTGGGGTCTGAGATTCGGCCAAGCTTCCAAAAGACGACGCCAAAGCTTGGGCCCCCAGAACACCTTCTGAGTAACAAGTTTTCATACCAGGCTGCCCAGACCTCAGGCTAAGGCCAAAGCCTGGATCCCAAACAGCCAGGATTCTGAGAGAAGATAGACCAGCCTGGACATTCAAAGGCTGAGACTGCTCATGGCTGCTCGGCTGGCTTCTCGCCAGGGGAGCGGGCTCAGCCTGCTCGTCTGTCGGAGGGAGAAGCCAAAGCCATTGGTGAGCACCTGCTCCGAGCCCTCAGGAAGCCAGCGCTGAATTTAGCCCCCCAGCAGCCGAGCTGCCCAGAGACGGGATTTGCAGACAATTGCCTGGAACCACAGTCAGGCGCAGGTCCCGGCACACAGCCTGCAACCACTTCTGTGTATGCCAAGTGACTGGACCTGGGAAGTTGCAAGGAAAATAGCTAGCCACCGGGAGGTGAGGGGTTGAGTCTTTCTATTATTATTTTTTAAAGCAGTGCAACATTTGGGATCTATTACCGGTGATTTTTAGATTTGCCCGGTGTGTGGGCTTTATAGGATTTCCCCTTTCTTGGGGAGTTTTTTGGATTTAGGAGTTTAAGTATGTTATCTTCTTTCCCCGATCACAAAAAAAAAAACAAAGGCGCTGACCGATAACTTGTTACCCCATGAAGGAAAGAAATTGTGTTTCTCTGTTATCTCCAGAAAAAGGCTTGGTTCTTTTGGAAAAATTAATCACCCTATCTTTTACACATTTAAGCTCCTTGGCATTGCACAGGAAATTATCTGTTCCACACTTGAATCAAGCAAAAGCAAGTCCATATGCCCGGTCCTTAATCTCTCTTAGTTTTCTTCCAATTAGATGCAATCTTTTTCCAATACTCTAATTAATACTTCCACATTAAATATTAGGCCTTGTAAGAGAAAAATCATCTGTAATATAGTCGTATCAAGCCAAACAGGATTTTCAAGCTCTTGCCCTTAATCTTTCTTTCAATTTTCTGCCATTTAGAAACAATTTTTCCCCAACACTCTAATGAATGCAAATGATATTCGTGATTAGTTAGTATTATGCTAATCTGAGCCTGGAATTTACCTAAATCTGCATGGTGTTGTCTGAGCACCAGATTGCTTTGGGTTTCTGAGGAAAATTACATTAGCCTGCCAGATGTACAAAACATGATAGAGTAGAAATCTGAGCAAATAATCAAGATTACATTAGTTTTGTTTCTTAATGAACAACTGTTGGCATTAGGGATTACAGACAAATTATGAGTTTCCTCTGAGCTCAAGCAGCCAAGCAGCTGTTGTGAAGGTCCCCTTTTCCTGACTACCCCTAAATAGATTGGGAGCCACCAGGGCAGGGGGAAAGCATCTAAAATTTCCCATAATTTAATTTGTTCCATTACAAAGTAATCATCACTCCAAGGGCCACAGCTAACCTCCACATTTCCCCCCCACCAACCTCTCTCTGGAATGCAGGAGCAATTCAAGTGAGCATCTGGGGCAGAAACTCGATGTGTTTTTCTTCTCTCCTGACTCGCAGGCATGTGGGTTACGTGCCTCCAGGGCGTACCTGCTTTCTGTACCCCTTGGGCCACTTTCCAAAAGGGTGCCTGCTAATTCCTGCTACTTGGGTGACACAGATGGAATGCTGCTGATAAGGATTATGTAGGTAACACAGTACATCTGGCTGCAGTCTAATAGGCTGGATAAACCAGAAACTTGCAGAAACAGCAGCCATCTGAGCTCAGACCCTTGTCCTATGTTATTTGATCTATGTCTGTGAAGTTTCACTATAATGAAAGCCTTGTCCTGAAGTGGATGTGTAGTGTATGGCAGTGGTGGTGGTGGGTTTTGTGTGTGTGTGTGTGTGTGTGTGTGTGTGTGTGTGTGCGTGTGTGCGTGCGTGCGTGTGTGTGTGTGTGTGTGTGTGTGTGTGTGTGTGTGTGTAGGTAGGGTGATTTAACAGCCCATAGCCCTGCTCCTGGATAATTTTTCTTTAAATCAATCAGCAAAATAGGAGGGCTGCTGGTGTGGATTTTTCTGCTCAATTTAAGTGTCCTCACTTACAGCACGATGGCTTTTTCCATGTGCCCTTTCCAGGTCTAGAGCCATGTTCTCTCTTGCCACTGGGCCTCCGAACATGTTGGTCTCCCTGCAGGATTTTATGCTCTCTTCTTTGCATCAGTAGAAACTGCACCAGCTTCAAGATGAGTCAGGTGCCTCTGTTAGGGAGTTCCAAGACAGCCAACGCCTGAGCAGCAAAGAGCTTATTCCACTGCATTCCACACTAGATGTGAGTTCCACGAGGCAGGGACCTGTCGACCTTGTTTATACAGCATTTGTTGCAAATACTCCACGAAAATATGTTGACAGAATGAGTAGATGTATACAGTCCCAAATGCAGTGTTGGTTGGAAGGGAAAAGGTTGGGTCTACATACCCTGGTAAAGATGGATGCCCTAAACGATAAGACACTAGGGGCAAGGTCATCCCAAAGACATTTTCATATAGAGGCTGAAAACCCCTCAGTCCGTGGCCCTGTGTTTTGGGGCAACACAGGCAATGAAGGACAGGCGTATATGTTTAGGGACGGAGGAAACTCTTGACTTGCTGGCTGAGCCCAGCTGCCCTGAGAGCTGAACTTCCCTGCCTCCTGTGCCCACCTCTATGACCATTCCTCACAGATGCATAGTCTCATTTCTGGGAAGAGTCTTCCTGATCGATGCCACCCATTATACAGATGGATAATTCAGGTTCCCCAGCAGTCATCATGATCTGGTAGCTAGTGGTGAGACTGGGAATAGACTAGTGGGAAAGAAAAAATAGAGTCAATATGAGAAAGGGGAGTCGGAAGACGTCTGTCAGGTCCACATTCCACCCTTGCTCCCAGTTCCAATACTTCTGCCCTGCAGTTTCTGGACTCAAGAGACCATAGGAAGAAACCAAAAAGAAAAAAAAAATGATGGAGAGAAGGGGAAACTAAGTCACGGAGGAAGAAAAGCCGAAGAACTGCTCCCTCTCTTCCTTGCAATAATGGGAGAATGAAAGAGAACTGGGTTGAGGAGGAGGAAGAAGTAAGAAGCAGAGGCCTCGCTTCATTCTCTTTGCACTCTCCGGGAACGCCGGCCATGTTTCCAATTCTCATCTCTCCACTCTGGGCTGGAGCAGTAGAGTCTACACTCAGCTACTGAGGGATCAGGGATTCTCACAACCTGTTAAGAAGGGGACTTTTGGAAGAAGGAAGGAGAAACTGCTGTGCTCCTAACCCTGGATGCCTGGAGCACCTGGTCCACTGTGGGTGAAATCGTCTTTGCCGGACCTACTGTTCTTATCACAAAATTTCTAATGAATGACTTACAGTGAGCTTTTAAAGCACCACTCATTTTCAAGTTGTGTGTGTGGTGGTGGGGGTGTCTCTAGGAAAAACAGGAATGAGTTTATAAATTATGTGTCCTGGGATCTCAAAGCACTAATGATGGGCTAAGAGGCTAGAACTTAAGGCAAGCTCAATCTCCTTCAACAAGCCTTATTGCAAGACCCGCTGTACCAGGACATTGGCGGCCAGAGAAAAAGCTTGAGAGAGGAAATATCAAGCTAAGTAAGACTGGGTCTCTGCTTTCCAGAAGTTTACCATTGAGCTTAGGGAAACAATGAGACTGATGACATTAGTCGTGAATAAGTTAAAGTGAGCAAGATCTCAGAATCTAGGAGAAACCACTTTGTCAGAACAACAAGTGAAATCTTTGTAGAACTTGGTTGAGCTAATTGTTTAGTTGCTCCAACACCACTCACTTGACCGCTAAGGATTATTTCTGCCAATTGTAGTTTCTATTGTTTTGGGGGGGGCAGGGGACGGGGATTGTTTTGTTTGGTAACCTTAATTTTTGTCTTTCCTTGTTTGTATACCTTACTGCAAAGCATTTTGTTGCAGTGCATTTGATTATACGCCATCTACAGTTAGTTAATATTAGCATGAGATCTTGCCATATACCTGGCAAAATGGTTTATGCATATTAATTCATTTAATCCTCACATCAGTCTTACCAAGTTGATCCTGCCACTGCCCCCACGTAACAATTGAGGAAACTGAGTCATAGAGAGGGTAAATCATTTGCCCAAGTTGATCCAGCTGGTCGATAGCATATGTGGGATTTGAGCCCGGATAGTCAGGCCTTAGCAGGCCAGACTGTTAACCATAATGCTATTCTGCCTCTCTACATAATCTGAAACACCCTCCAAAGGGTTTTTATATCTCACACTCTCTTCCATTATAATTTGAGCTTCCCCTCAGTTCTCTACTTTATAAGCATCATAAAATTTCAGATTGTCGAAAACATGAAGTCCATATTTTAGAGTAAATATTTATAAATTTTAACTTTATTCACATAAGAACATTAAGGTGCAATAGATGTTACTTTGTATAGTACTTATGATTTCCTTCTACTCGAAAATCCAGAGGGAAAAAACCTCTTCAAGAAAACACTCATTTCTATCTGTGTGCTTTGATTTTTACCAGAAGGCCATTGCTTGATGTTTCCAGTGTGCAACTGAACACTAAAAGCTATATGCATTTCCCCCCTAAAACTCCATTCCATCACCTTATTTACAAAATAAGGATGCCTTTCCCTAATGATCTGAGATAAGAATTCAGCATGCATTAGGAATATGGGCCCCACCTGGTAGCCATTACCTACTTTGTACCCACCTGTCCTTGCCAGGGCTGACTGACTCTTTTGTACTTTAGAGTAGCTCAGAGGAGAAACGCCCTGTGGAATGTTTTACAGCGGTGCCACAGACCAAGACCAGAGTCCCCGAACAATCATTCTCTTCCAATGAATATAAAATTCCTTTAAAAGGTGGGGTTCAAATAATGAAAGACCTCTAAGCACAAGAATCTGAAGCACTTCTGTGCAGATATTAAATTCAGCATCTACAGAGAACGTTTGCGTTTACTCAGTATTTCCCAAACCATGTATCATGATCCATTAGAAGGTCAAGATATCAATTTAGCGAGACAGCACCTTCATTTAAAAAGATGAAATAGAATAAAGTAAAGTAAAAAAAAGATTAAAAGTGCATTTCAGGTACTAAGGGTAATATTGCCTTATGTATTTTAATTCTATGTATGTATAATGGAAGACCCCCAAAGTTGGAAACCAGTGCCTTTCATTTGCTTCTTACGGTGGTTCCAAAAAGTAGGCAGGACTTGGAGGTTAGATGACTAGTTTGGGCTTGCAGACCAGTTTGGGGACATCATCTAGTTCCCTGGATACTTGGTGTAACTGCCATTTTCCTGTCCCCATTGATTCAGGACAAAAAAGGTAAAGCAAAACAAAAGCAAGCCATGATACCCTGCTCACACAGTGGTGGCTGACGCTTCTGAGTTGACAGGAACGAAGGCTTTAGTGAGTGGGACAAAGACTGAGAGGCTTCCCGCCCTTTCAAATTTCTTGTAAGTTGATGCAATAAAGGTATCCAGGATCTATTTTTAAATATTTCGCACAGAAATGGTAGATGGATCCAGAATAAGCCTTTGTCATCTAACTAAAATGCCAAGTTTCTTTGCTTTGGGCTGGAATGACATCAACTCCATGTGACAACATGGGTTGCAATGTGCTGTTCAGAAGTTCTTCCGTGTCTTTGGTTAATCACAGAGTCATGGGAAGTGCTGATGAGCTGACATTGAATCCTGACACTGCCCATTATCCGTTAGGTAAACTTGGACAGACTATTTCAATCCTCTGGGCCCCAGTTTCCTTTTGCTGTAAAACGAGAATTACATCTACTTTTCAGTTGTTGCAAGAATTGGATAATATACACAAAGTACTCAGTAGAGAACCTGGCACATAGGCGTGCTTAATGGATGGTGATATCTGGAAAACACAATAACACCTCACAGTTTAATAAATGCAATCTATTCAGTTAATGGAATTTTCAAAATATAAACTTGGGGTGGAAACATAATCAAAGAAGCACTTTTTTGGACAATATCGGGAACTGCTACTTTAGCAATCACTCACTTCCTAAATGAGGCTGATTTGCTAAAAGATGGAGATGCTATTTCCCATCCCTTGCTTAGGGAGATGGCTTTGAGCAAAGGCCTTCAAGTGCTCGATATTTATTCAATGTATCTATTAGTAGTCCTATGGACAAGAGGTTAGAGAATATTGATCTATGTGTCAGCAACAACACCTTACACCCATGCGACTGTTTGGAATTCCCTATGAAAGCTTAGGAAAAAGTCAATCTGGCACAAGCAAGAGTTTTCAAAGTGTCTGAGAAGAAAAGCACACATGAAGGAGAACAGCCCAAATGGACAAATATGGCTGACCTGCCAGTTCTGAGCTGATTGATTGATTTCTTAATTAATTTATGATGGCGCAACAATAATTGCAAGCTACTGTTTGTCAGCCAACTCACTTGTGATGAAGTCAAAGGTTCACATCTGTGCGAAGGTCCCAAGGACCAATGCATCAAATTAGCTCTGCTGGCTTTTCTCCCACTAAAAGCAAACATGTGTCATCAATATTCCAGCGTTTATATGTGTAAACTAATTGATCGAACATTCATGCTACACAAACACGCGGCTTGTATTGTGTGGGGAACAGTTTATAAACATCTTTGGTGCCAATAAAATGAATAGCTTCACATCGGATAATTAATATTTTACTGGAAAAATAAAATAGCCACGTAGCGTTCTTTCTTCTGTTTATGAATATGAAAGCATGGCTGTCTCTTCTAAAGTCATTATTGTATCACATAGCAGGCCACGATTCCACCTAGAGCAAACCAGAAGAAACTTTGTAGAGGTGAAAGAAGTTTCTGTGAGGTCGTTTAGGTCCGTCAATAAGAGCGAGCGACATGTGATTCTGGAGAGTCACAGTCACAGTCACTACTGTCCTCCGCAATGCACGCTGTAGCATAGGTGATGTCACTTTTAGTCTCACAGTCTTCCACCTTGGTTGTCCAAAGTCCAAATTGGAGAAATGAAAGTTTATTTCCCTCTCGTCATTTCTCCCAGATTAGCTGTAAGCCTCAGCATTGAACCTGGAAACGTGGCGAGAACCGTTGAGGACGCTTGGAAGGTAAACGGAAGACGGCTCAGCTTGTAGTCACAGCACTTCCCCTGCTCCTTCAAACCAGGGCCTCTGCCCTGGAAGGAAAAACAGCGCTTCTGGTTGTAACAGTGACTACAGGGTTCAGAAGTAAATACAATGGTCCACCATCAACTCTTTTCTCCTGTCTCTTGCTTTCATCACCACAATTAAAATATCTGAAAATGGGCATGGGAGTGGAGTGGCAAAGTAAACAAGTTCCTGCCAGACATGGAAATGACGTCTCGTGTGGAGAAGTATCTGGTTGGGGGAACCCCATGTTTTTTAGTGCCTCTAGAACACTCCCCCAAACTCACCTCATGAGAGGCCTGATGGAAAAGGGGGGAGGCTAGGAGCAGGACAGGTGACTTCCCAGTCTCCAAAGATTGGGCTGCAGGGTTGATAATACCCAGGCACACTTGGTGCTGGCACTGAGCAGTGCTATTCTCAGTTTGCATCCAGACACCTACTTACAGCGGTCAAAGCAGGGCCGAGTCCAAAGGGAGTAATTTTCGAAGTATCTCTGTCTCAAAATCATTTACAAGCAGCTCCTTCTGAACGAGGTCTTGGTTCTTTCCTTCCTGCTTTCCCACAGACCCACACACCCCCATATTCCATCCATTCCACTTCTTCGGGTTTCTGTAACTCCTGCCGTGTTCCTGAGCCCTCACCCAAACAAGAAGAGCAAAATGCCGACCCACAACAGAGCCTTTCCAACATCTCAGTAAAGGTAACAAACACAGAAAAATGACGAAAGCCTTAGACAGGAAAGATAACCAATCCTCTTAAACGAGACTTATTCCATCAAAAATAAGAAAATACACAAAAAGCTCCCTTATTCCGAAGTCGCTTTGCTCTGATCATTGATTCCCCCGAACACAGTCACCCTTTCCACATTCAGAGACTGATTCGATCCCCCAAAGGGCTTAGTCACTTGGATAAAAGTAGAACTACTGTGAAAGTCAGAGATGCTGGTTGATCTGTCTGCTGCCTCACCACTTGGTAACAACCGTGAGCCTGTCTGCTTAAAGGGAAATACCAGTTTGCCGCTTTCGCTTTTGGGTCTTCCTCCCACTCTTTCAGTTTTAAAACTTTCCTGCTAAATTCATCACACTTCCAACATCTCTCTAGTACCTCTAAGTTTTCTTTTGAAAAAGGCAGCACGGTGATTCACAACTTGGGCCACAGATTTGGAGCCCAACATGACCAGCTCAGAACTGGAGCGCCCGGTGGGATCCCCACGTGCATCAGTGAAAATGGGACAGTCTCGATGCCGTTTGGCAATTATTGACTAAGGGCCTTTTATGTGCAAAATGCTGTTTGGAGCTGGTAAATAAGACCCGGTCCCCATCCTCTCTGGGCTTATAATTTTGGTTGCACATTTGAGCAACTAAATAATATAAGGCAAAGCTTATATTCATACATAATAAATGTCATATCATATAGGCCCATTCTTATTAAACATTCATGCATCCAGTCTACATACAACATAAAAGCATGTTAAATGTTCTAAGCTGCTTTATCTCAAACGGTTGCTGGTAATATTGTTATCTCTGACAATCTTGAAAAATAAGAGGAGAAAAAAATCCCATTTACAACATAATGTGCTGTTCGTTGTATGAGAAGCTGAACCTTTTCCCTTGAAACACACACGCACAGTGTGAGTTAAAATAACAGCTTGTTGAAGAATCATTGATTGAGTCTTTTGTGGTACCAGTGAAAGAACAAACGTATCGGTGAAAAAGTTAAGAACTGGACTGCAAGATGGTACAGACAACATTTTGGAAATTTTCAAAAAATGTCATGCCTTCCCATTATCTGTACAACAGGAGGTGGTGGGTATTATTATCGCTGTTATGACATGAGCTATTGGGGAACTACAAGCAAGTGGTTATGTGAGGGCAAGTGGTTACGCATTTAGCAGCAAAATTTGCAAAGAGCATCACATAATGTTCCAGACATGCAGCATTTTCTTTGTTGCCTGGCAAGAGTTTACCACTTTACCACACTCCAGAACACTGGCAGAATTCTGCACCCACCCATGTTTGACACCACCCGATAATAACATGTATACCTTAGATTTGTTTTGCGTTTTACGGTTTCCAAGTCGTTTACTGTGGATTATCTCATTGGAGCCTCGTAAGAGCGCCATGAGGTAAACAGATATCATCAAAACCTGAAAATGGAAACACTCTGCTTGCCAATTTCTTTCCAAAAAATTTCCCCCAGATGGCTTATGACTATAGCGAGTCTAATTGTCTCGAGGAAAGATGAATGGAATCACATTTCCAAAGAATTCAGCCACCTCCAATCCCAGGGCTCGACAGTTCTCAGTTCCTGGCCTACTGAACACACGGGGAGAGCTGAGCCTTGGAGAGAGGCAAGAAAGGACGCTGGAGGGACAGACAGACACAGTGAAACACCTGACCGTGGGTGCCAGTGATGAGTTATGCCCGGATTGTGTGGACGAAACAGTGGAGGGTTGGCTTCTGGGAAGGAACAGCCAGGCTTTATTTAGACTTTGAGGGCTTTAGCGTTCTCCCCACAACCCCCACTGTCAGTGAAGTACACTTCAGAAAGTTGCTTAGTCTCAAAGTCAAGGGGCCTCATCTGTCACGTGGTTCTGGAGAAGCCTCTGGTGTCGTGCTGTGCTGAAGACCGAACGAGATGATTTCTAGAAATTGCCTCCCAAAGTCCCTGGCGCACACCTGTCAAACAGGAGGCCCTCAGTGATGGTGGGTCTCTTTCCCCCCTAAAATCATAGTATTGAATCTTTAAAATTAAGCTAGTGCGTAACACGAGTCGCTGGATCTCGTTAAGCATAAGAAAATATTTCAGGAGGCGCTGGCTTTTAAGAAATCTGCCGCAATTTGAAATGGAAAATACTGAATTTGTATAATTCATTTAATGTATGCAGTTCCCACAGAACTGTTCGTGCGAATTTTTAAGAAGTCAACATGGCCACGAAAGCCCCCCTAGGAAATGTTACAGTTCCACTCACAAAACACACCCTCTGCATTTTGGGGGGCACCTACTTAGTGCTCGCACCTGAGCCTGTCTCCATCGTCCCCGGCCACGGGGGCCCCTCAGGGCTGTGTCCTGAACCTCATATTCACACCGCATCCGCCAGGTGCCTCACCGACTGGGTCTCATTCATCCTCGCGACAGGTTGGAGCGACAAGTAATGAGTACGATTATCTGCACTTTACAGCTGCCTCCACCAGCCGCGAGAGGAGCCAATTCATTTGCCAGAGGTCACCCAATCTGCATTTCCCAGGATTCAGCCCTGCACTCATAAGCATACCCATTATGTTCTAACCTCAGCGAACGAACATAGTATGTGAGAAGTTTAAAAACAATGCTCTCCGAATAAAGTCATATTTTTAGAGAGGTGCGGGTTAAAATTTATGTTAGAACAGTGAGAAATGAAAATTGTTATTAAAGCTGCCTATTACATGAGATGCTAAATCTGTTCCACTTAGAAGGCATGCTTCATGTAAGTTGAAATAATAATAATAATAATCGTAACTAACATCCACTGAGTACTTTCTTTTCTCCTGGCTCTTGGCTAAGCACTTAAAATGCAATAGAATTTAAAATCCTTAAAGTTAATAAAAGATGTAGCATAGCCACATATATCCCTTAGCAGAACTTCTTGTGAAAAGAGGTTTTGCACTGAATTTCTATATGCTATTTTACACATTGAGATATAACAGGGGAATGCAATTCTTTTTTCTTGCCCTGCTATATTTTCTCTGATATATCTTCCTATATCCAAGTAGATTTTCTCAGCCCCTCAGAAGAACGTACATTACAAATCGCAGCATAGAAAATGTTACAAAATAACAATCTCAGGAATTTTAAAAAATGCCTGAAAGGGCGACTGGCATCATTCAGCCATGTTACAGAAATGTGCTGTAGTTACAATGATGTTGTGAGCATCAGATATCTCTCTTTGTTGATGAGTCTCTAAACTGGAAAATCAACATCAGCTTTCTCATAGATAGAAGAGATAACACGCCTTGAGAACATGACCCTTTGCTTCCAAAAAAGAACCGGAAAAGAGGAGAGGCGGGCACTCATGTTTCCTTACTCTCTGATTAAATTAATAACCATCTAATCACTGTTTATTAAGATAGTCTCCAAAGGATTCATTTCCTTATCCAAAGTTTATATGTTGCATTTGTTATGTGAGCACATAAGTGAAAATAAATCATGGAAAATGAAATGAGTCATTCCCATATAAGAAAGTACCTTGGAAGAATAGGAATGTATTTTACCATATCTTTCATTTAGTTCACTTGTATTTAAATATGCTAAAATGGTATTACAAACGAAAATGCATCCCTAAAGAACAGAGGCATGGAAGACATTTAAGAAGAAAAGTATAATTTGTCTATGGCAAAATCTGAAATATTTTAAAAATTAATAATATTTATAGATATCGAAGTCATTTGTTTCACCCAGCTGTCATTATCATCATGTTCTTGTTTTACTTAGAAATTAGTATTAATAAACCATTATCTTTTATCCATTCCATTAATTGAACAGAGGACAGCTTGGAAGTAATGGCAATGTTAACATTCACCTATGAGTCTAAGAAAGGATATTGAAAAGATGTACTATCCACCTTGACAATTAGTGCCAAATCTGTGAATGTAATAGCTATATATTTACCAACATTTTAGAGAAAACTGAAGGTACTCAGAAGCTTTCATTAATTCTCCCTTGATAACATTGTGACATAGGTTTGATTCCAAAAATGAGAAGATAGGATTGGGCCCCCTTGCACCTTAGAAAGAGCCTGGCATGTAGCAGTCTTAATAAGTATTTGTTGAATGAAACATACATTTTATAGTTTCTGATTCTACAAATAGATTTAATGTTTAGACATAATATCTTTAGGCAACTAGTTGATATGGTTATTATCTGAATAGTGTCCATGAGTATCAATTACATTTCTACATTTCCATTTTCAATTACATATCTAGAAATAAAATAAAATGTGAAATTAAGTTAAATATAACACAGGAGTTGAATGTTGTTTTTAGATCTATCTTTGTATGGCTGGTTGATTACCACAGGAGTCAAATGTTTTTAGATCTATCTTTGCATGGTTGGTAGATTACTACAAAAGTTAAATGTTGTTCTTAGATTAGGAAGAAGTTTTCTCATATGCATTTTTTGCATATTTATCAGACTCTTTAGAAATTCTTTTGTTTGCAGTAAAATGAAATGAAATTCAAACCACAACATACACTAGTATCAGTATTTATAATAAGACACATTAATTTAGGATTTTCACCTCAACTTCTCAAAGACTTTAGAGAAATATTTGCTGTGAAAACAGTTACTTCAATGTGGTCATACATATATTGTCATATATAGATAACTTGACAATAAATGTCAATATATGTATGAGAACATATATTTGGTTATTAAAACAGTCAAGCAACAAACAGTTGATGCATTTGTCACTTTTATTAACTTTTGTTGACATCATCTTAAGCAAATTATATTATGTAAGAGTAATTGGTTCACGATTTTAGCACACTAACTTCTCAAGAAGTAAGAATTATTTTCTTTCAAGAAAAATAAAAAGCACATTACAATTGAGGAGACTGATTGGTGTTCAACCAAGAATAACCTTTAATAACGAAAGATCTAGTTCGGTTGTTGTGTTTATATGCCCATTCACTATGCTTAATATTTACATGACTATGAGAATTTCAAGTTGCATAGACTAGCAATTAATTTTTCAAATTAATTTTATGGATTAATATTTAAATAATCACCCTTCATGATTAAGGTAGACTTGCAAATGTTCTAGCCTGGTTATGATGGGATCAAAGGATTAGACATACGAAATTTAGAGGGGAAAAAAATAATGTCGGGGGCATACCCGCAACTCTGAAGTTCCAAATAGCTAACAAAGAAGTTCTAATAAGTCTCAGAGAGAGCTTTAAATGTGTGGCGCAAAACAGAATGGAAAGTCCAAAAGTTGTTTTTGCTAGTTCTATTTATCAGTGATTTGAAAGGAAAAATAGAGTATCACCAATACCCACTAATGAAATAGTGCTATTTGTGTGTTCTGTCTTTAATACATTCCAAGAGGTATTTTTAAATAATGTGAAAGGTCAACAGATCTCTAAATATAGCCAAGCAACTGCAATTTAAACTGCTTACATGATTTTTCTCCTTGAAAGAAGTCACATACAAGATAATCTAAAGAAGCAAAACATACAAGGACGCATTATTTTAAAAACTGCACGTATGTAGATGATATTTAACACACACACACACACACACACACACACACACACACAATAGTTTACTCTTCTTGTACTTGTTTATTTTTAGCTGTCTCAATAAAATGTTTTTCCTCCCTCTGTTTTCCTAAAACATGCCTATCTAGGAAGGAAAACAGATGTAGAATTGGACAACTACGTCTTGTTTGGGCTTTTTTCCTGTCAAGTAGAATTTATGATCATTGTCACACAATAAGAGAATCTAAGTGAAACAGACAATAAGTCAGGAAGCAATTGCCTGGATACTTTAACACTGCAGCTTTGGAATTCAGGGTTTGGTACTAAAATTTCATTTGATTAAGCCAAATAAGGATACAATATCCTTTCTTACACAAAAACCCCAGAGTGACTGCAAAAATAAAAGAGTCAGTGTCATGGTGCGAGAAGAACCGCAATAAACTAGTTTGTAAGAACCTTAAAACACCTTTAAAAAAATATTTCTTACATCCAAAACAGAGAGCCATGTTAAAGTAGACTCCTTACACTTTCCTCTCTCTTTCAATATATCACTAAAGATAAGCTATAATTTAGTTTGATTAATTAGGTTTTCCACAAAGCATCTGTCATTCTAAGTTTTCAATGACACATTAAATAACAATTTCATAAACACTTTGGTGCCAAATTAACAAAGTTTATTAAAACACAAGGTCCTAATAAGAAACTTACATACTATTCATGCAACCTAATGAAGATTAAATATGAAAATAATTAATGCAAAACTTTTTAGCTTAATATTTTATCATCGAACCTGTCCCTGTACAGATTTTGCATTTCTTCTCAGACAATAAATGACCATAATTTCTAAAAATAAATTATCAGCTTACATGAATCTTTAAAAATAATATTCATAACATACTTCTCTTTTGAAGCTGCAATCTGTACAGAAGTAGAATGATGAAATTTAATGGCAAAATATTTATAGTGATTAATTTACTATACCCATATGAATCCCAGTTTTTCAGTAAAATTTCATAGGGTAAACTTTTCAACTTTTTCCCAACAGAAACTGTTTCATTTAGTGAAATGTTGATTTTAAAACTGACTTCTTCGAATATCCCCAAATGGCAGTTAAGAGGCAGGGTAACTATTAAAATATCACTTTCAAGCCTTGATAGAGTCACATAAAGCACATTTTTTACAAAAACATCTTACGGCATCTTTCCCCAAGTATCTACCAGTTATTTTAAGAATCGATTTCACCCCAAACATGCACACTATTAAATTATAAGAAGAGACACAACCATAAGTAACAATATACCACTTTAGAGTTTATATCATTTATAAAATGTATTCCATCGGGAATAAAATGGGAGAAAGGGAGGGAGAGAGACACAGAGAGAGAGACAGAGCGAGAGAGAAGCTTCTGTCTCTCCTTGAGGAACTGGCCTTTCTTTCTCAGAGTACTCAAAACAGCAACAAGTAGCAGCAGTAGAAAAGTTTTCTCACAGGTTTACACATCTCACATTAATGAGAAAGCACCCGGAGAAGGACTGCAGCGGACAGTGAAGCCTTCCTGTACACTGATCTCTCAGGAGGTGCCTAGGAGTCACAGCATAACGCCCACCTTTCGGGAAATTCAAACACATTACTAAGAAAGCCTCTGGCCAAGCAGCGCCAGAAGCCAGGACTGATGGGACGGAGCTCCCTTCTGTCCGGGCACCGCGGATGGGCTGACCACCAGCCTGGCCATTCCCCTCCCCACCAAGAATAAAGTGCCCATTGTCTTCCACTGTACTAATTGTGGAAAAGCAGCCTTTGCAGTAAGCATAATAATTATTGAAGAACACAGGCGAAAGCAATCAAGACAGAAATGAAAGGGGCAAAAAGAAGAAGAAAAAGGAAATGACAAAAGAAAGAAAATAAGTGCTCAGATGAATTAACCCAACGATGAATTTAATGGTCATATTAAATGCTTGTCTGGGGAAGGTTTCCCTATTCTTGTCACGACTATTGCATACAAGAGACCATTGTCCACACGACAGAAATCAGGATATTGAAATTTATCATGGAGCACTTTTCTGATGTGAAAGGTTTTCTTTCCCCCATCCTCCACCTCTAAGTCCAGCATCCTGATAAAAGAAAGTTACGACTTCTCCCTTCCCAGTATTATTTTAAAAGTTGAGTCACAGGATTCATTAATGTCCTGAATTTTTATGCTTCCCCCCCTTCCCCACATTTGCAGCTGGACAAATATGAGGGGGAAAAAAACAGCAACAACAAACCCACACACATTTGCCCGAGCAAAGAAAAATAATGAACTGAATATGCATATCCTCATTAACTAAATTTAATTACGCTGAGTGGCATAGTAATCAGTGGTTGCTCCAGTTACAGTGTTCATTGAAAGGGAGGTGGATTCCAAATTAAGGCAAAGCGTGGGGGCAGTCGCATACTGATGAGGGAGCCGCACACAACATGATACAATACACTATCAAAATCATTATTCAGAGGAACCGGAGAAAGAAGTATATTACTCCGTTTTAAGACCAGAGCAAGAACAATTAGCCAAGAAAGCTCTGGTCCCCCACTGACTGCCGCATCTCCATATATCTCACAGCAGCCGGCCTGGGATCGACCGTACCACTTGCATTTTTCTTAAAAAAAAAAAAAAAAGTGAACAAAAAACTCATGCTGCCTTTTTTAAAAAGAAGGCCTATGCCCCTGGCCACAATAGCGGGGAAATCCTATCTAGTACACTGGTGTGCAGAGGCACCGCAGGATCCCACAACTTGAGCCTGAACTTTCCACAGGCAGCGAACTTTACAACACGTGCATGGAACGATAAAGGAGGAGCTCAAAAGAAAGAAGGGAGGGAAGTTTGAAGGGTGGGTGAAAAAAACGTGATCACGCCAAACTTACCATCCACCAAGTCCTGGCTGACATGTCATAACATAGCTGCCATTTTATGGAGCTGTCCGACGTTTTCCCAGCCATTATGCTGTCAGCAACCTTCATCAGATGCAGCTCAATGGAAGATAAGACACCTAATCAAGAAAACATCAGCGCTGGCTTGCTGGACTACATGGAGGCCAATCCTTATCACACTGCATCATGGGAAAAAGCTCCTTTATTAGCAGGAGGAACTGCAACCTCACAGATAGAAAGACAAGGATCAGTTCTTTTGCCTTTTTTTTTTTTTTTTTTTGGTCTAAAGGGATTGGTGAAAGTAGCTAGCGTTCTTTGTGTATCATGTGTACAAGAGTTAAGTATCTTGCAAGTGGGCGGCTAACTGCTTTGCTGGGCGATGCAGACTAAAGTTTATTTGCATTCTTCTCTGTTGTATATTGTTTGACATGGTCCATGGTCCTTGCTGAGCAGATGAAGGGAGGGGAGGGGGTGGGAGGGAATGAGGGGAGAGGGAGCTGTAATTGCTCAGAATTAATATCTCCCTCAACAAAGACATAACAGTTTCATTGACACAGTCGGAACATGGTTCAGATGTCACTGCACACACGGGCGTGCGGGTGTGTGTGAGAACACACATACACACACACATGCGCGCGCGCACACAGTGGAACACACAGGTAGCAGCTGCAGCTGGATTCGGCTGAGGTTGCCAAAGGCTACAAACTCCATTCTCATGCTGGACATATGGAAGCAGTTTAACTCTTTGAAATCACTGTTCGAGAAGAGCCCTGCAGTCTGCAAGGATAAATCGGCTTTGGGAACAGTTTCTCCATCGGGAGGCAACAGGCCTGGTGCTCAGTTCCTTCGGAAGATGGCCTAGAAACATTATTTCCTCCGTCTAGAGAAGGGCTGATAAACAATGAGGAGGGAAGAACAGGGTTGGCCCACAATCTCACTCTAGATCTAGTTCCTCACCGAGCCCTTTTCTGTCCTGCTCTTGGAAAAGGATGTGTTCCTCTTCAGCACTGATTATTTTTGCTTCCTCCTGGACTTTGCACTAATTCTTCCGATTAAGCACACGTAGAAAGCAGGAACTAACATTTACCAATAAAACTGCTTGCTCTGAATACCCTTTCTTTTCTTCCAAAGAGTAAAAATCTGAATACGGCAGGGAGAATCTTAAAGAATTATGCCACTACAATGACAAATCCAGGCTAGGAGAAGCAGATGTATTCCTGCTTTTTCTTTTGCTAAAATACAAAAAGGCAAGCGCGTCTCTATGAGTGATGCTGGTGATTTGGAGGACTACTGCAGCACGCCACCAAACCCAAGCAAACCCTCTTTATTGGCCTTTTGTCGTTCTGCCTTCCGTGTGCCCTGCCTGCTAGTATTCGCTGAATGACTTTTACGCTTAGAATTTACATGTGCTACATACAATTTAAAAGGAAAAACTCCTATTTGATTCAGTCAAAGTGAAGGGAAAAAAATTGCTGTATTACCGGCGTGTTCTTTTCCCTGCGTATAAGGCTGCAGAGGCAACTTGCTTCAGTCTGTGAACTTCAAAGACGAAAACCAACTGTTCCGAAGCGCTCTGGCCTTTGGGTATTTTTATATTCACCTGGGGAGACATGTCAGCCACAGCCTCAGACAGGACAGGCACTTGAGGTGGCCTGACTCTGGGCTGGCAGCACAAGAACCTGCCCTTCGCTGACCAGTTTATCCTCTCATGGCTGGGAATCCTTCTGTTTCTCCCTCCTCCAGGTTTTTTTTTTTTTATTCTCAGGCGGGAGGGGGAAGGCTTGAGGAACTGCAATGCCCCACCCAGGTCTCTGCCTTTGAAGTATCCCAGAGTCCTTTTTTTCTGTCTTTAAGCCTTATTTGTAGTTTTTTTCTTTTGAGCAGTGATTGGATAATAAGCCCATTGACGGCCATCATCGTTTCCCGTTTTAATTTTCTCAGATAGCAGCAAGGCTGAATGCCTACTACGGGCCAAGCGTCACAGTAAACACGGGGGGTGGGTATGAAGGGTAACCAGATACAGTCTGAGTTTCACTAATCTCACCATAGTGCCAGGCAGGAGAAAGGCAGCTGCCGTGGCAGCAGCCAGGAGAAGAGAGGTGCCTGACAGGTACCACCTTTGGGCTGCCTAGGATATCACTGCCCAGGCGTTTCCAGAGACTCCTTTGGGGCAGCTCTCAGGCCTGCAGGTAAGGGCAGTGTGGCTGCGTGCTTCTTCCCCCCCCTGCAATGAGTCGCTGCCATGACCCACCTCCCTCAGATGCTCTCAGTGGGAGGAGGACTCCCACCTGCCTCTCCCTGCTGTGTGTCCCTCCAAGAGCTCTTGGGGCGCAGGGGCCCACTTTGGGGTACTGGCCCGAGAGCGCTCAACCCGCCAACGCCGTGCAGACTGTCTCGGTGCCCTTTTATCACCTTGGCATGTTGTGGTGGCCAACACACAGGTGTCTCTGCTGAGAGGGTCCATTATCAATATCACGGAGGGGACATCGCCTTTGATTAGTTGATGACACGAGTGAGGAAAGATGAAAGATGACCAGGGAAGGAGCAGCCGGTGGGGGCAAGGCCTCAGCATTTGTATGCCAATGTACGAACTGTGAGGATCAAAGAGACGGGACAGAAATGGCAAATGTGTGCGCCTCACCTGTGAGGCTGGGAGTGCCAGAGGACGGCTGACCGGGGGTCACTGGCAGAGCTACAGAGGGGGTAATTCAGAGTCGGGGCTGGCATTCACAGGAGGGATGCCCAGGGGCCGACCACTCTGTGTTTGCGGCTCTGGGGTGTGTCCTTCACTGAGAGTGAAACTTCTGAGCATGCCAGCGTATTCCATAAATGCCCACACACAGGGAGAAGCCACTTGTGACTGGCTTCATTGACTAATCTCCTCTGACACTGGTCTAAAGGTCTTAAAAACACAAATTAAATGCCAAAAGCACGACTAATGAGAACTTCACTGACACTTTGGGGGTGGTTACATCCCATCTTGCTTAAGTCCCTAAAATATCCCAAATCCCAGCTCCTTTCCCCCAATTTCTTTCTCCTAAGCATGGGCTCCGGCCTATACTCCCCTTCCCCCACTCCCAAAGCCTCGCCTCCTAGCTTTTTTTTTTTTTTAAGAAAGAGAAGTTTATTTAAAAGTAAATTAGAGTGAGAGAGAGAAGGGAGAGAGAAAATTTACCTCCCCAAGGTGGGGGAGGGGACCGCAGCTAGGAAGCACGGCAGTGTCAGTCACAGCTCAAAGAGCACATGGCCGCACCAGAGTCTAACCAGGCAATGGCCCTAACCCCCTAGCTTTAGCCAGTCACCTCTAGCGGCCTTTTCCGGGCTCACATGCCTCATGCCCAACAAAAGTCTGGGAAATGCCAGATCCGTAGCCATCACCGACTGTTGCTCCGCCTTGCCCTGGAGTTCTCTGGTTCCTGTTGCCACCCGCAAATAAACTAGGGATCCACTCAAGTGGGTGCTAGCCTCAGCGGAGAGGCGGCGATGCACCCCTCACTTCTCCCCACCATTCTCAGTCACCCCTCTTGGACAAGCAGCACGGAGGGTGGCCAAAAGCACAGCCCAAGAAGCCGGGGTTCAAAGTATAGTGTTGTTCCCTACCAGTTGGGTGATCTCTGGCAGGTCACTTCGCCTCTGTGTCTATAATTTGCCCCAAGTCATATTGCTAATAACTAAGGGAGAATGAGAGAGAAAGCAGACAGGGGAAGAAAAAAATAATCTCCCTCTCCTGCCCCACATTAGAGAGGCAGAGATATAATCAGAGAGAAAAACATGTGAAGAGATATAGAAAGAAGAATAGAGAGCAAAGGCAGAGAGAGAAAGTACCCATGAAGTCATTCTGACGCCTTCATGGCTCTCCATAGGGGCTTCCAAATCCGCTCCATTCTGTCTGACTCTGCCCAGGGCTCTGGCTGGTTTTTCCACCCCCTGTGTGGCTCCCAAGGCCAAGGGGTTGGTTTAACTCCCATCGGTACCTATGGAGGGGAGTGGTCAGTGATCAGAGCTCTTGACTGATGGAGCCTACAAGCTTATTGATGATATTTGGAGAATACACTTATTAAACTATTTTATTGAGATTTATTTTACTTGTTTAGCTTTTTAGCCTTGTGTCATCCAGTCTTGAGTGTAGGAGCCCTGTCCCCATGAATGGAGCAATAGATCATAGCACAGCATATAGAGAAGAGAGTTCCCCTTTGGGAACTAATCCTGGGCTCCAGTCTGCCACTCGCTAACTGTATGAGCTTGAACAAGATACTTAGATGTTGTAAACTTCAGTTTCTCACCTATAAAAATGGGACCGAGCATAGTAACCCTCACAGTGTCATTATAAGGATTAAATGAGATCATGCATGGATACGTTCAGGGCTCTGAGGGCGGTGGTGCTTTCATGGGTGTATACTTATTTCCAAATTCATCCAGATGTACACATTAAACATATCTAGATTTGTATATATCAGCCATATCTCAATAACGTGTTCAAAAAGATCATGTAAAACTTCATTCCTAGCTGTAGCTAGTTATTTGAATCCATATACATTTTAGGGTCAGTGTTCTCTGCTCCAAGCCATTTGTAAAGTAGGGGAGCTGACCTTTACCAAAACTCATACAGATGATCAGGAGGAGAGTCAAAATTAAGCCTTTGCTCTTTCACCTCTTCCTTTAGTGCTTCTCTCTGCATACCTCCAGGGAGAGAGGTGAGATTAAGATGTGGGCTGGGAGGTGGTTTTTGTTTTTAATGTGCTGGAGACTACATGGAAGATGAATGGAGTCAGCAAAGCTGAGAACAGAGCAGTCCAGTGAGACAGACTAAGAAAACCCGATGGACACTTTCATTCCCTAAACCGCAGACTCTATGAAGGCAGGGACAAGGAGGACTGCATTTGCACATCCTCCATGCCCAGAGGCTGGGATACAAACACCAGAGTATCTGTCAAACAAATGAATGACTGCAGACAGTGGGGACTGGGATGGAGAGTCATGAGAAGAATGTCAGAGCCGGCCTTGGGTGTGCAGGCGGCTGGAGAGAGGGGCCGGCAGCAACTCTTGGGTTTCAGGCTGGGAGGTCCCAGCGGATCCAGAATGGAAAAAATGGAAAGTTGACAATTCCATCCAAGAGTGAGAAGTGAATGTTGCCCATCAAGAACCTGTTTAGAATAGTCAGACACGTCATGCAATCATTTCCCCAGACGCGGCAGAAATAAGACAGAGCGCAAGTCAGAAGTCAGGAGAGTTCAGCTCAGTCTTCCACTGGGACCGTGGTCAACTTGAGGGTAACAGAGAAGGTGTGATGAGCCAGGTGGCATGGGGCAGAGAGATATTCAATCACCATGATTTTCCCCCGAGAGACGTCGTCCCCGCTTTCCATCCTCTCTGAGGTTAGGGGAGGGACCAGCGGCTGTTTTAAGAGCTGTTACCCCTCAACTTCCAGTGCTGCTGTAATCCCCTCCAGTCAGGATTCCGAGAGGTCTGAGCTCGGCAGGGAATTGATGGATCCAACATGGAGACCACAAGGGCTCCTGGCACTCGGGCCTCAGCCCCAGGATCTGAGCCCATCAAAACAGTCAGGAACAGGAACAGGTCCTCAGGGCTCTACCTCCACTCTCTGTTCTTGGCAATGCTGTCTGCAGGGGGTTTGGAGGGGGTCAGTCTCTCCTTTGAAAGGAAGTCTGGAGAGCGGATTCCTTGCCATGGGCAGTGCTTAACCACTAGGGAGGACTGTACTTCCTACCCATCCGCAGCACCGGGTTCCAGTAGCCCTGCCCACTGCCTCTCAGTAGGCTTCAGCTTAATTGATCTCTCCCATCCCTAATTGCTCCCAAAGGAAGGCCCTGAGTTTTATCCAACATGCTGGACAAAAGGCCATTTTTGAGACAAGTAGCAGATTTTTACCTTCCCAAACAAGAAGATTAAGCTTAAAGAATGGAAGTA